>JAHPZR010030054.1:0-19831 GCA_019787425.1 Platygyra sinensis | reverse complement strand
AATTTAAGCCCAATTGCAAAGAAGAAACCTGAAAAAAATCAGGGTTTCAAGATATGAACTCAATAAATTGACCTCGCTCCTAATTTTGGTGGCTTCATACCTCAGTTGGTAGAGCATCGCACCGGTACTCGCGGACGTCACGGCTTGAATCCCGTTGAAGACCAAATTTTTGTTTTATCTGTAGAATAACAGTCCTCGGTAACGGTTATCATATATTTTGCACAACGAGTTACCTAAACCCACCCACCCAAAATGATCACCAATCTGATCACTCTTTTTATTCCGTAAGAAACTTTTTTTATATTCAAAAAGATGAAGCTTAGATTACAGTCACAAAGTTAAAAAATACACTGAGAACATACCGCAGAGTGGGGGGAAAAAATTTAATTTTGAAAGACTTTTTGAAACTATGTGAACTGTGCCGGTAAAGATAAGCTGCTTGAGTCTGTACAGTCCAGTCACCATACGCTTATAGCTACAAGTTTGAATTTTAACGATGAGCTTAACATATTCCATATAGATCACTGAAATGTCAGAAATGGCGCTGGGTATGAGACCATTGGCAGGGTCAAGAGTGGCCAAAGACTAAGAATGTCAAGCCTCGGTTAGAAATAGTCAAGTCAAGTCAAGTCAAAATCTTTATTTAAACTCACACAATAATTATAATTAATACAAATTAGTACTTCAAAAGACTTACGAGAAAAGGATTTTTTGATTATTAATTATTATTATTTATTTATTTATTTATTTATTTATTTGCTTACTTTACAAAATTACATTATATACTCTACACCAGACTCACATTACAATACACATTTTACATCCTTGCAATACCCCCAAAAAACAGAACGAAAGGAACATGTACCATTAAACTTTATTCCTCTTATTTACGACGGCTAATTAAACCTAAACAAAAAGTTGTTTTAAGAGTCACACTAAAGATCGACTTTAAATAATTGCAGCTAAAAAACAAGAAGAGGATTATGCTAAAATTGGATTGTACAAAAGAAAGTCAACGGTAGAGGGAAAACAAAAAACAAATAGGGAGATAGAAAGGGTGAAGATAAATAACTAAGTTGATATGTATAATTGTCGGACATCTGTAAACTAGTGCCTTTCACTCCTATTAAACATCGTCGCTTCGGCTGTACTCAGAAAGGTTTTCAAAATATAGTTTATGCTTAAGATTACTATAAATTCATTTACTGAAATCATCGCCATGCATTAATTTCTGATTGTACAAAATAATATTTGGCATATAAAAAGGTGAAGTTTAACTTCTGATAATGTTTGATTCCTTGCTTGAAGTGTCAACTTCATACCAAAATTATTATTTAAACAGTTGGTTGAAAAGACATTCACTTTTCCCAATATGTTTCAATCGTTCGGTTCAGAGTACGTCTCTTGTAGAAAAAAAATTACGTCACAATTTTGATCTTTTAAAAAACACGAAAAATGTTTCTTCCTCCTTTTTACGCGATTGTCTTAAACAAGAACAAAAAAATACCAGCTCTGATCTACATTTTAGAGAAATAACCTTAACATTTGCCAAGTTGCGCATCATGATTTGACCTTGTAAAAAGACACCATAGCAAAAGGGAGTTAATAAAGAAGAAGTGTATCACTGAGTCCCATAGTAAGTACATTGCAGAAAATTTGGAAAACAAAAAACCATAACACAACAAACAGAAAATAGAATTACGGAACAGATTTACAACGATGTAAACTGTTTGCATTAAGCCCAGAAGAGTTATTGTGGCATTTCATATCCTCACTGATTTTTGAGCTTTTAATTCATTAAGGCTTGTCTCTTCCTCTTCGCTCTGTTCGAAAGCATCTTCGACCTCCTTGTTGTTTGGGCTCGCCTCGCAAGCCGCTATATTCTGCTTCTTGGCGGCGCTGTTTCCTTCTTCACTTGAACCCCTCTCACCTCTTTTGTGTTTGCCGCGCTGGACGAACTTCTTTTCCTTGCGCTGTCATAAAAGCTGCCACTTTTTATTAGAAGAGTAGTCGCATAACTATCCTGAGTTGAATTTGAGGACGGGAAAAACCTGCTGCTCACAGAACACGTCCGACCTCTTCGGTGACCCGCATGCTCTCGACTTTTCAAGAAAAGGATTATACTAGCTGGTAGCTTAAATCTTTGAGATTAGTTTAATTTGTACTAAATTATCTTTCGTTTACTGTTCTCATTGGTTCCTCGTGACGCACATATATATCTACCTTATAACCAAACACATATAACTACGCTGAATCATGGGACTTTTATAAAGCCTTTAACAGTCTTTTGGTTGGCTTTTACTCCTGCGTCCTCTTTTCCTAAAAGTTGTTTTCTCTCAACTCAATGAAATTTCCCATTGACGATATTTGCATCTTCCTTTTCTACTGACTCTCCAGGATGTTCCTCATTCTGATCTTTGGGGGATTTGCCGCCCTCCGGGTTATTACAGTTGTCCTCCCCGGGAGCCTCAGACTTCCCTACTTCAGGATTTTCCGCGTTCTTGGTTTGCGCCTCATCCGACTTCTCCTCCCAACGTTGCTTGGATTGTCCTTTCCCGAATCTTTGACGTCCAAGGTTGTTTCCTCAAACACGGTGGTCGGTTGCTAGGGCTTTTCCTCCAGTTTCTTCCAAAACTAAGAGTTCTAAGCCATAGACAAAAGTAGAATCCATCGAATGTAAAGAAACTTGGCAGGCACGTAGGTTGATAAATTACCTATGTGACTGCTATTGTGACGTCATAGATGATGTCCAAATTTGGCATTAGAAAGAACATTTAGGAAAAAATAGTAAAAACTTGGCAATAGTCAGTTCTGCAATGTGATGGTGAAACCTCATCTCAATCAGATAAAATGGCGTCGAGTTACAGGTAATTAAAGAAAATCAAATTTCCGGGCACATGACCATATATGGTCAAAATTAAGGGGGTTTTAAACACGAAAACAATAAATGCATTCGCAACGGAGAAAAGACAAAGCTGCGTAGGATCAAAATTGTAGTTTTTTTTGACTTATGTGGTGCTATGACGCGTATTTCATCATGAAATACGTCATTATGACGTCATAATGACGTATTTAGTACTCAAAGTTTCAAAGCAAATGTTGCAAAGCATAATGACGTATTTCGTAATGACGTATTTCGTGATGAAATCTAATGTCTTGCCTCATTTAAAATATCAACCTCTTCTCTGTGAGCCAAAAATTGAATTTAATAACCTTGCGGGAGGAAAAGCCCTAGCAGCCGACCATCGCGCAGAGAAGTCACATTCGATACCACTGTCATTTCTAGCGTAAGTCATGCTCATCTTTTTATTCTGAACCAAGCGATCTAAGAACGTGAACCATGTCTTCAAATCCTTAGGAGCCCCATTATCTCCGGTTGTCTCCTTCGTCATGGAGACCTCGCCTAGTTCACTACAATGTAGAAACCATTCCTTTTGTTTAAGAGACTGGATGGCGAAAGCGATAGCATCAATGCGTTTAATGACAAAAAAGTATCTTTCATCTGTGGGCAAGTGAACCAATTTCTGTGGAAGAAAGAATATTCAAGGATTATGAGTACGACTAGGTTATCAAACAAATCGAACTCACTTTGTTGTGCTCTACTTATAGACCATGCAAATGACAATCATAAAATGTTTAAATTTAAGGAGAACCACTGACGAGCCTAGTATCGAACCCGAAACCTCTGTTTCCTGACATCCCTCTTATACCACTACACTGCCAGGTTGATCCGCCAGATCTCCTCAACATTTAATTATAAAATGTGACATTCTTAACCAATAGTAGAGTTGCCCCAAACATCAAATAAGAGCTAACCGTAAGCAAAGCTGTGTGAATATGAACAATTAAGCATTTGGTGAGTGCATCTTACTCCATCAACAAATTATAACCAGTTTCTACCTTGCCCAGGCCTAAACTAAAGCAGCAATGCATCGTTCATTCTGAAAGGCTTGGTAACCAATGATGGCATCGACCGTTAAAAATGCTATCGACCGTTTACGAAACGGAAATCGCAACGCCACTAAGCATGTTTGGCTCAGCTCAACATCTACTTTTTTTGGTGCAACGCATGAGTTTCTCTGTCTACTGCAAATAAAACGCGCGACTTATCGTTCACCAGAAAGTGTTTGTTGATACAACTGTACTTACACGAAGATTAACGCCGCCAGATTTTTTGACCTTCAGATAATAATAGTCGTCTCCATCTCTGTGTATGAAGGCACAAGCCTTTTTGTCGTCACACATTATCTGGTAAAATTCTGAAGGTAAAACAGATGAAAAACCATCAAGTGGCTACGAGCAGTTTCATAGGCGAGGGTGTGTCCGATGTTCTTACTAAATTATGACGTTACCTGTAATCTATTGCTGGACAGGCGCACAGCAGCATGGAATCTACTTGTTTTATATAATTAACAAACAAAAAATAATTACGTTATCTGTGCTGTCATCTCTTATACTAGGCCATCTTACATTATCTTTCCCAGAGTCCGCGCTTATTAAAGTCAGCACAAAGAATCTAGACTCTGGGTCACCTCTGGGCAAAACCTCTGGGAAAGTCCAATACCGGAAGTCAGCAATTCACGGACCTCCCATCACTCTTCGCATGCTCAGAGTCAAGTCTGACAAATCTGATTGGCTTAGAATACGAAACCATTACTCTTTGAATGCTCTGAAAATTGGACCTTCCCGGAGACTCGATTCTTATGGCTGCCAGGAGCCCATACGGCCTCTAGGGGACGGTGATGACCCTTTAAGTAATAACCAATAAGGACGCGTGAATAAATGGATATTATATTTCGTCAATACTTTTACTGGAGCTTGTATAAGAAAGCCCGGATTAAAAATGAGAACGGGTTTTTTTTGTCAGCGCGGCCGCCTGGGAACAAGGTTGGCACGTGCGCAAGGTATAAAAGAGTATACCGCGCGTGCGCAAGGTATATCGTTAGTACATAAACGCGCGTCACAGATCAGCTATAAACCGTAAGGATTCGATTAAGCGCCATCCTTCTAATAAAAAGATCTGTCTACAGCTAAAGCATATAATAAGCCCTTTAAAACATCGTTAACACATCAGAAAAGACGGATTGCACGAGAGAAATCTGAAGTCTGCATATGCATACCATTTCTTCTGAACTTAAATCCCATTCAGATGTATACGATTAACCCATCACCCAAAGTATTTCTGACATGTTTTTCGGGAGCGCTGAACAACCACTAGAAAAAGCGGACTTTTTAGCGGTTTTTTGTTAGGCATTGGCGGACTACGCCAGATATATTTATTTATGTACGTAACGTAAGTTTATTTCCTAAATGAAGCCCGAGTACACGTAGCTATGTGCCTAGTTGTATTATAGTTTGCAACTTTTTCAGCGCAAAATGTAACCGGTGTAGATGCCGGTCTAGACGGGAAAATACCGCAGTCAATATCGCTTTCGGGGATTCAGGAGCTCACAGTCCTTATGAGAAACAGCCATATAATAAAAAAAGATTGATTTGGCGTTCGGACTGGGCGTGGTCATACCTGTTGCTGGATCTACCGTGGTGGTACCCGTGAACACTACATTAATTGTTTCCAAAGTTCTCTCTGTGCCGGCCTTTAAAAGGTTTCCGTAAGGTTCTCCAGGCCTCACCTTCCCATCACGACGAAGGAGTGACTGGATACAACATGGTAGACCTTCCTGCATCTAACAAAAATAACTGAAAGTCACGGAGGAGTAGGCTTAAGCTTACGGTATACGGTTGGCGGCGTCATGGCCATTAAGCCGAATGAAAGTGAAATCATCTTTCTTGATCATAGTGCAGAAGATATTTGGTCTTTTTTGTGCACTCTCGAATACTTCCAAGTATCGAAAGTGGCCTTTGAGAAAAGAGGAAAGAAGAAAGAGGTTAGTACCAGGGCTGCATGTATCTCAGTGCGTTGGTCAGGGTATTTTCTATAAACGTTAATTTGTCGTGATACCAAAATCAACAAATCCCAGTGCAGTCCCACTTCACTATTAAAGTGGCAACAAAGTGAAAATAAGAACATGACCTTCTACCCTCTGTGTGGCTCCCAGAACTGTACTAAATAGCTTAAGCTAGTAAGCTATCTAGTCGGTCAGTCGGTTATAATTAGTTGGGCCAGTTAATCGGTCGTTGAGTGGGTCATTCCAAAAGTCAGTCAGTCAGTCAGTCATTCAGCCAGTCAGTCAGTCAGTGAGTCAGTCATTCAGACAGTCAGTCAGTCAGTCACCTGGTGTTCTCCCTTAGAACGCCGAATTACTACGACACGAAAACAATGAAGAAATCTTTCGTACCCCAGCAGAAATACACTGCTCTGATGACGCTGTTACTTGTTCAACTTGTATCGACATGTTTGATCATCTTCCAAATCATCTTTGCCTGTCTCAGTTTTTTCTTTTAGTCTTTTACTTTCTCTGAATATTCGTCGCCACCTTGTTCGTTACTTCTTTTCCTTGAAACTGGCACGTGTTGTCGTAGTTGCTGACTTTGCGTCGTCACTGATCCCATTTCTTCAATTTGATTCGCGCTTTCCTTATGCTTTAAAATCTGTAGAAATTCGAAAAATATATAAGAAATAAGACAACTAGAATATAAGGCGGTCGCGTGATAGTTGTCGACGGCTCAGCCCAAGTCAACAGCTATCGCGCGTAGAAATCAAGAGCGAATAATCTCACCGCTTTAGTATAAATTTATTAGTCGTCCAAAACTTTGTCTAAATCCTCTTCAGAGACACTTCGAAAGTCCAAGAATTGCGGCCGTAATTTTGTTAACAGGGTACACTGCTACGTCACTCACTGTCTATCGCAGAATAAATAGTGAATAGCGTAATCAATCGGAGACTGCAACATCAGTGACAGAAGCAGTAGATCTATATCAAAAACAGACTAGACGAAAGCCTTCGTCGACTCATTCCCAGTCACCGCTGTTATTTTTTTGTAACATAAAACGAATCCCCCGAAGGAAAAAGATGACGATTGGTACGTTTACCGCTTAATTAACGCCAACAAATGATCGAACAGAAAAAGTTCTAACATCTTCAATCAACCTAGAAGACACTATCAGTCCGTTAGCACACGGACAAACATTCCAAAACTTTGGCTCTCCTTGTACTTTCTGCACCGTGTAAGGTTCGCAAGGTATTGTGGTACAATGTACAGCGGCCGTTTAGCCTGAAAGTCAATTCACACCAATCCAGTTCGCCGGACTGATAGTCGGTTCCCCCGTAGAGTTACCTGTGGCCGGCGAAAATGGGCATGATTTGTATAATTTTGTTTAATAATGCCCACACCGTTGTCTTTTTCGCTCGTTTAGTTAAAAGAAAGAAATTCACCGTCAACATCCTTCCGCGTTTGAGCTTTCAGTTAGGGCGAAAGAATGGTTACTGAGAGAACTTTTCCTACCAATGCCTAAAGCGCTCATACCAATGTTGGATCTTTTTGTTTCTGCTTGCTCATCGGATCAGTATTCCGGGGGGGGGGGACTTCTATATAAAAAAGACAGCGGGTGCTCGCTGAAAATTTTGAAAAGAGTATCAAGATCCTGTTTTGTGGGCATGACTTAAGAGGTCTGTCAGTTTCAGTTCTTACATAACACTGATTACTCTCTTGTCATATTTTTTCTGCTCAATACTCTAAGGGACAGACCATTATTTTCCTGGAAGAGGGTGTATGAAAAATCTTCCTCTACAAACTTTTATTTTCTTTTTATGCACCTCTGCAGATATTTTTTTCGAACAACTTCTTCCTGTACATAATTTCTCTACGAACTCTTTTAACCACGTTCTGACGCAAGAAGGAGGTTCTCATTTTGCTGTCGTCAATCATAATAAAAATTTATGTTTTCACAGCGGTGACCAACGAATTGGAGAAAGAGAAATCTACAAAGCAGATCCAAATCATTCGATCACGGCCCGTAAACTTTACCTTTTGACACCTGTGAACTCATCTTTATCGTTTTCTGAGACGTACACTATGATGATTAGGTAAACTGTAATGCAAGCACCACTTGTACAAACAGCAGCGGAGTGAAGCCGAATCTTGGTTTAGATCAGGATCAGCAGTGAAAAATAAACTATAAAACCCAATTGAAAGGCTAAAAATGATAAATTTCAGTTAGACAAGACTAACCTTCCTCAGGGCCTACACTGTTTTAAGTAAATACGGATAAAACGGTTACAAAATTTTAAATGATACTAAAGGAACTATATGTCAACCATTTAAAATTTTGTAACCGTTTTATCCATATTTACTTTAGCTTCAACGTGGCCCCTGAGGAAGGTTAGTCCCGTCTAACCGAAATATTGGGCTTTAAATTTATCATTTTAGCCGTCCGGTCAGCCTTTCAATTGGTTTGATACTATGATGATTGGCGGCAGTGAAAAGATAAAAAACCGTTGCTTGAATTTGAAACGTCCAGTCCTTGTATTATTGAAGCGCATGATATTTTAACTATTTTTCGAAGAAAATTTCACTGAGAAAAGATATACGCAATTTATGTTAGACATGTAAGTTCCTAGTAAGAGCTTGTTGTTTATTTGTGAAACACTCACCGCCCCCTTTCTACGCAGCTACAGGCGGCAAATAAAGAGCATACGACAGGCAATACGCATGCACAGCAAGTAGCAGGCTTTTCTGCTATTTCGCAGAAGTTGAGTGGAGTCCTGTTCCTCTTTGACGATGCTCCCACAAGCCATTGTACTTATGCCACTCGGCCTATGATACCAGCGGTGAAAGGAGGCACCTTGCTGACTTAAAGTGATTACCATTGCCATGGGTCACTCCTAATAACTTGTAAGTCGTAAGTGACCCACAGGTTTGATGGTGATATCGTCAGGAAGAAGACCAACTTCTGAAACACGCCCATTTCTTGAAGTCCTCTTTTGCAAAAGAGACCCAATTGATAAGGCCTAAGAAAGCACTCAAGAGATCAATAATGGGGCCTAGGAAATCTCTTTAGACATAATTATTGAGGCCCAAGAGAGCAGCCAGGGCATCATTGATAAGGCCAAGAAAGCACTCAAGGCAGCATTAACTGGCCCAAGAAGGCACGCAAAACGTCATTGAGGAAGAAATCCAGTCTCACTGGTAAATGTGATTCTCAATCAGGGAATGGGAGCATGGTTTAGAGGTTGCAAAAGAATGTGTTTCCCTTCAACATCAAATGTTTGAAGAAAAATGCGATATATTTGGCAGCCAATGTGAAAATACCCAGACTGTGATGAAACAGGCAGTGACTCATCTGCTGATGAGTGTTCTGTAAGTGAATAACCATCACATGAGGAATATTTTTAACTTCATGATAAAACTTAATGGATTTTAATTGGTGTTCCAATTTGGTCAAACAAAATGTTGATTTTAACGGACCCCTGTGTCCTGTCTACAAACAACTACATAATTTTAGTCTAAATTTCAGTTGTGAAAGTTTTTTTATTAATAGGTTACAGGTTTCTCTGACCACTATGCAAACAATTTTTTATACATACCATGTTTGCAAGCAATTTATTTTGTCTTTTTAGGCACTGCAAACAATTTGTCAATATTTTCCATATCCCCCTCCAGAAAGATAATGGTCCGTCCCTACAGACCCTGCGTAAACCGCAGCATTCTCGTTTGCGGTCCTTTGCATCATTAATAATTAATAATGATGGCAACTTATATACCGCAGTTTTCATGCCGAACATCATCAAATTCGCTTTACAATTTGATAAAATGGTTAAAAATAAATGAAATTTACAATCAGTTAAAATTGAAAATCAATAGATGAACAAATAATAATAATAATAATAATAATAATAATTATAACAGTAAACAATAAATATTTGACGAATAAAAGTATATAAGATTTACAAATTAAAAGTTTGTTTAAAAGATCTGTTTTGAGGTGGCACTTAAAGCTTGACAGTGAGTCGAGGCTGTAGATATTTTACTGGGCAAATATTTCCATTGGTTCGAGGCTGCATAACAAATGCTCTTTCTCCAAGTGTTGAGAGGATCTTGCCCGAAGTGGGCGGTGAATAGTGGAGGACTATTCACCGCCCACTTCGGGCAAGATCCTCTCAACACTTGGAGAAAGAGCATTTGTTATGCAGCCTCGAACCAATGGAAATATTTGCCCAGTAAAATATCTACAGCCTCGACTCACTGTCAAGCTTTAAGTGCCACCTCAAAACAGATCTTTTAAACAAACTTTTAATTTGTAAATCTTATATACTTTTATTCGTCAAATATTTATTGTTTACTGTTATAATTATTATTATTATTATTATTATTATTATTTGTTCATCTATTGATTTTCAATTTTAACTGATTGTAAATTTCATTTATTTTTAACCATTTTATCAAATTGTAAAGCGAATTTGATGATGTTCGGCATGAAAACTGCGGTATATAAGTTGCCATCATTATTAATTATTAATGATGCAAAGGACCGCAAACGAGAATGCTGCGGTTTACGCAGGGTCTGTAGGGACGGACCATTATCTTTCTGGAGGGGGATATGGAAAATATTGACAAATTGTTTGCAGTGCCTAAAAAGACAAAATAAATTGCTTGCAAACATGGTATGTATAAAAAATTGTTTGCATAGTGGTCAGAGAAACCTGTAACCTATTAATAAAAAAACTTTCACAACTGAAATTTAGACTAAAATTATGTAGTTGTTTGTAGACAGGACACAGGGGTCCGTTAAAATCAACATTTTGTTTGACCAAATTGGAACACCAATTAAAATCCATTAAGTTTTATCATGAAGTTAAAAATATTCCTCATGTGATGGTTATTCACTTACAGAACACTCATCAGCAGATGAGTCACTGCCTGTTTCATCACAGTCTGGGTATTTTCACATTGGCTGCCAAATATATCGCATTTTTCTTCAAACATTTGATGTTGAAGGGAAACACATTCTTTTGCAACCTCTAAACCATGCTCCCATTCCCTGATTGAGAATCACATTTACCAGTGAGACTGGATTTCTTCCTCAATGACGTTTTGCGTGCCTTCTTGGGCCAGTTAATGCTGCCTTGAGTGCTTTCTTGGCCTTATCAATGATGCCCTGGCTGCTCTCTTGGGCCTCAATAATTATGTCTAAAGAGATTTCCTAGGCCCCATTATTGATCTCTTGAGTGCTTTCTTAGGCCTTATCAATTGGGTCTCTTTTGCAAAAGAGGACTTCAAGAAATGGGCGTGTTTCAGAAGTTGGTCTTCTTCCTGACGATATCACCATCAAACCTGTGGGTCACTTACGACTTACAAGTTATTAGGAGTGACCCATGGCAATGGTAATCACTTTAAGTCAGCAAGGTGCCTCCTTTCACCGCTGGTATCATAGGCCGAGTGGCATAAGTACAATGGCTTGTGGGAGCATCGTCAAAGAGGAACAGGACTCCACTCAACTTCTGCGAAATAGCAGAAAAGCCTGCTACTTGCTGTGCATGCGTATTGCCTGTCGTATGCTCTTTATTTGCCGCCTGTAGCTGCGTAGAAAGGGGGCGGTGAGTGTTTCACAAATAAACAACAAGCTCTTACTAGGAACTTACATGTCTAACATAAATTGCGTATATCTTTTCTCAGTGAAATTTTCTTCGAAAAATAGTTAAAATATCATGCGCTTCAATAATACAAGGACTGGACGTTTCAAATTCAAGCAACGGTTTTTTATCTTTTCACTGCCGCCAATCATCATAGTATCAAACCAATTGAAAGGCTGACCGGACGGCTAAAATGATAAATTTAAAGCCCAATATTTCGGTTAGACGGGACTAACCTTCCTCAGGGGCCACGTTGAAGCTAAAGTAAATATGGATAAAACGGTTACAAAATTTTAAATGGTTGACATATAGTTCCTTTAGTATCATTTAAAATTTTGTAACCGTTTTATCCGTATTTACTTAAAACAGTGTAGGCCCTGAGGAAGGTTAGTCTTGTCTAACTGAAATTTATCATTTTTAGCCTTTCAATTGGGTTTTATAGTTTATTTTTCACTGCTGATCCTGATCTAAACCAAGATTCGGCTTCACTCCGCTGCTGTTTGTACAAGTGGTGCTTGCATTACAGTTTACCTAATCATCATAGTGTACGTCTCAGAAAACGATAAAGATGAGTTCACAGGTGTCAAAAGGTAAAGTTTACGGGCCGTGATCGAATGATTTGGATCTGCTTTGTAGATTTCTCTTTCTCCAATTCGTTGGTCACCGCTGTGAAAACATAAATTTTTATTATGATTGACGACAGCAAAATGAGAACCTCCTTCTTGCGTCAGAACGTGGTTAAAAGAGTTCGTAGAGAAATTATGTACAGGAAGAAGTTGTTCGAAAAAAATATCTGCAGAGGTGCATAAAAAGAAAATAAAAGTTTGTAGAGGAAGATTTTTCATACACCCTCTTCCAGGAAAATAATGGTCTGTCCCTTAGAGTATTGAGCAGAAAAAATATGACAAGAGAGTAATCAGTGTTATGTAAGAACTGAAACTGACAGACCTCTTAAGTCATGCCCACAAAACAGGATCTTGATACTCTTTTCAAAATTTTCAGCGAGCACCCGCTGTCTTTTTTATATAGAAGTCCCCCCCCCCCGGAATACTGATCCGATGAGCAAGCAGAAACAAAAAGATCCAACATTGGTATGAGCGCTTTAGGCATTGGTAGGAAAAGTTCTCTCAGTAACCATTCTTTCGCCCTAACTGAAAGCTCAAACGCGGAAGGATGTTGACGGTGAATTTCTTTCTTTTAACTAAACGAGCGAAAAAGACAACGGTGTGGGCATTATTAAACAAAATTATACAAATCATGCCCATTTTCGCCGGGCCACAGGTAACTCTACGGGGGAACCGACTATCAGTCCGGGCGAACTGGATTGGTGTGAATTGACTTTCAGGCTAAACGGCCGCTGTACATTGTACCACAATACCTTGCGAACCTTACACGGTGCAGAAAGTACAAGGAGAGCCAAAGTTTTGGAATGTTTGTCCGTGTGCTAACGGACTGATAGTGTCTTCTAGGTTGATTGAAGATGTTAGAACTTTTTCTGTTCGATCATTTGTTGGCGTTAATTAAGCGGTAAACGTACCAATCGTCATCTTTTTCCTTCGGGGGATTCGTTTTATGTTACAAAAAAATAACAGCGGTGACTGGGAATGAGTCGACGAAGGCTTTCGTCTAGTCTGTTTTTGATATAGATCTACTGCTTCTGTCACTGATGTTGCAGTCTCCGATTGATTACGCTATTCACTATTTATTCTGCGATAGACAGTGAGTGACGTAGCAGTGTACCCTGTTAACAAAATTACGGCCGCAATTCTTGGACTTTCGAAGTGTCTCTGAAGAGGATTTAGACAAAGTTTTGGACGACTAATAAATTTATACTAAAGCGGTGAGATTATTCGCTCTTGATTTCTACGCGCGATAGCTGTTGACTTGGGCTGAGCCGTCGACAACTATCACGCGACCGCCTTATATTCTAGTTGTCTTATTTCTTATATATTTTTCGAATTTCTACAGATTTTAAAGCATAAGGAAAGCGCGAATCAAATTGAAGAAATGGGATCAGTGACGACGCAAAGTCAGCAACTACGACAACACGTGCCAGTTTCAAGGAAAAGAAGTAACGAACAAGGTGGCGACGAATATTCAGAGAAAGTAAAAGACTAAAAGAAAAAACTGAGACAGGCAAAGATGATTTGGAAGATGATCAAACATGTCGATACAAGTTGAACAAGTAACAGCGTCATCAGAGCAGTGTATTTCTGCTGGGGTACGAAAGATTTCTTCATTGTTTTCGTGTCGTAGTAATTCGGCGTTCTAAGGGAGAACACCAGGTGACTGACTGACTGACTGTCTGAATGACTGACTCACTGACTGACTGACTGGCTGAATGACTGACTGACTGACTGACTTTTGGAATGACCCACTCAACGACCGATTAACTGGCCCAACTAATTATAACCGACTGACCGACTAGATAGCTTACTAGCTTAAGCTATTTAGTACAGTTCTGGGAGCCACACAGAGGGTAGAAGGTCATGTTCTTATTTTCACTTTGTTGCCACTTTAATAGTGAAGTGGGACTGCACTGGGATTTGTTGATTTTGGTATCACGACAAATTAACGTTTATAGAAAATACCCTGGACCAACGCACTGAGATACATGCAGCCCTGGTACTAACCTCTTTCTTCTTTCCTCTTTTCTCAAAGGCCACTTTCGATACTTGGAAGTATTCGAGAGTGCACAAAAAAGACCAAATATCTTCTGCACTATGATCAAGAAAGATGATTTCACTTTCATTCGGCTTAATGGCCATGACGCCGCCAACCGTATACCGTAAGCTTAAGCCTACTCCTCCGTGACTTTCAGTTATTTTTGTTAGATGCAGGAAGGTCTACCATGTTGTATCCAGTCACTCCTTCGTCGTGATGGGAAGGTGAGGCCTGGAGAACCTTACGGAAACCTTTTAAAGGCCGGCACAGAGAGAACTTTGGAAACAATTAATGTAGTGTTCACGGGTACCACCACGGTAGATCCAGCAACAGGTATGACCACGCCCAGTCCGAACGCCAAATCAATCTTTTTTTATTATATGGCTGTTTCTCATAAGGACTGTGAGCTCCTGAATCCCCGAAAGCGATATTGACTGCGGTATTTTCCCGTCTAGACCGGCATCTACACCGGTTACATTTTGCGCTGAAAAAGTTGCAAACTATAATACAACTAGGCACATAGCTACGTGTACTCGGGCTTCATTTAGGAAATAAACTTACGTTACGTACATAAATAAATATATCTGGCGTAGTCCGCCAATGCCTAACAAAAAACCGCTAAAAAGTCCGCTTTTTCTAGTGGTTGTTCAGCGCTCCCGAAAAACATGTCAGAAATACTTTGGGTGATGGGTTAATCGTATACATCTGAATGGGATTTAAGTTCAGAAGAAATGGTATGCATATGGCAGACTTCAGATTTCTCTCGTGCAATCCGTCTTTTCTGATGTGTTAACGATGTTTTAAAGGGCTTATTATATGCTTTAGCTGTAGACAGATCTTTTTAATTAGAAGGATGGCGCTTAATCGAATCCTTACGGTTTATAGCTGATCTGTGACGCGCGTTTATGTACTAACGATATACCTTGCGCACGCGCGGTATACTCTTTTATACCTTGCGCACGTGCCAACCTTGTTCCCAGGCGGCCGCGCTGACAAAAAAAACCCGTTCTCATTTTTAATCCGGGCTTTCTTATACAAGCTCCAGTAAAAGTATTGACGAAATATAATATCCATTTATTCACGCGTCCTTATTGGTTATTACTTAAAGGGTCATCACCGTCCCCTAGAGGCCGTATGGGCTCCTGGCAGCCATAAGAATCGAGTCTCCGGGAAGGTCCAATTTTCAGAGCATTCAAAGAGTAATGGTTTCGTATTCTAAGCCAATCAGATTTGTCAGACTTGACTCTGAGCATGCGAAGAGTGATGGGAGGTCCGTGAATTGCTGACTTCCGGTATTGGACTTTCCCAGAGGTTTTGCCCAGAGGTGACCCAGAGTCTAGATTCTTTGTGCTGACTTTAATAAGCGCGGACTCTGGGAAAGATAATGTAAGATGGCCTAGTATAAGAGATGACAGCACAGATAACGTAATTATTTTTTGTTTGTTAATTATATAAAACAAGTAGATTCCATGCTGCTGTGCGCCTGTCCAGCAATAGATTACAGGTAACGTCATAATTTAGTAAGAACATCGGACACACCCTCGCCTATGAAACTGCTCGTAGCCACTTGATGGTTTTTCATCTGTTTTACCTTCAGAATTTTACCAGATAATGTGTGACGACAAAAAGGCTTGTGCCTTCATACACAGAGATGGAGACGACTATTATTATCTGAAGGTCAAAAAATCTGGCGGCGTTAATCTTCGTGTAAGTACAGTTGTATCAACAAACACTTTCTGGTGAACGATAAGTCGGCGCGTTTTATTTGCAGTAGACAGAGAAACTCATGCGTTGCACCAAAAAAAGTAGATGTTGAGCTGAGCCAAACATGCTTAGTGGCGTTGCCGATTTCCGTTTCGTAAACGGTCGATAGCATTTTTAACGGTCGATGCCATCATTGGTTACCAAGCCTTTCAGAATGAACGATGCATTGCTGCTTTAGTTTAGGCCTGGGCAAGGTAGAAACTGGTTATAATTTGTTGATGGAGTAAGATGCACTCACCAAATGCTTAATTGTTCATATTCACACAGCTTGCTTACGGTTAGCTCTTATTTGATGTTTGGGGCAACTCTACTATTGGTTAAGAATGTCACATTTTATAATTAAATGTTGAGGAGATCTGGCGGATCAACCTGGCAGTGTAGTGGTATAAACGGGATGTCAGGAAAAAGAGGTTTCGGGTTCGATACTAGGCTCGTCAGTGGTTCTCCTTAAATTTAAACATTTTATGATTGTCATTTGCATGGTCTATAAGTAGAGCACAACAAAGTGAGTTCGATTTGTTCGATAACCTAGTCGTACTCATAATCCTTGAATATTCTTTCTTCCACAGAAATTGGTTCACTTGCCCACAGATGAAAGATACTTTTTTGTCATTAAACGCATTGATGCTATCGCTTTCGCCATCCAGTCTCTTAAACAAAAGGAATGGTTTCTACATTGTAGTGAACTAGGCGAGGTCTCCATGACGAAGGAGACAACCGGAGATAATGGGGCTCCTAAGGATTTGAAGACATGGTTCACGTTCTTAGATCGCTTGGTTCAGAATAAAAAGATGAGCATGACTTACGCTAGAAATGACAGTGGTATCGAATGTGACTTCTCTGCGCGATGGTCGGCTGCTAGGGCTTTTCCTCCCGCAAGGTTATTAAATTCAATTTTTGGCTCACAGAGAAGAGGTTGATATTTTAAATGAGGCAAGACATTAGATTTCATCACGAAATACGTCATTACGAAATACGTCATTATGCTTTGCAACATTTGCTTTGAAACTTTGATTACTAAATACGTCATTATGACGTCATAATGACGTATTTCATGATGAAATACGCGTCATAGCACCACATAAGTCAAAAAAAACTACAATTTTGATCCTACGCAGCTTTGTCTTTTCTCCGTTGCGGAATGCATTTATTGTTTTCGTGTTTAAAACCCCCTTAATTTTGACCATATATGGTCATGTGCCCGGAAATTTGATTTTCTTTAATTACCTGTAACTCGACGCCATTTTATCTGATTGAGATGAGGTTTCACCATCAACATTGCAGAACTGACTATTGCCAAGTTTTTACTATTTTTTCCTAAATGTTCTTTCTAATGCCAAATTTGGACATCATCTATGACGTCACAATAGCAGTCACATAGGTAATTTATCAACCTACGTGCCTGCCAAGTTTCTTTACATTCGATGGATTCTACTTTTGTCTATGGCTTAGAACTCTTAGTTTTGGAAGAAAAACTGGAGGAAAAGCCCTAGCAACCGACCACCGTGTTTGAGGAAACAACCTTGGACGTCAAAGATTCGGGAAAGGACAATCCAAGCAACGTTGGGAGGAGAAGTCGGATGAGGCGCAAAACCAAGAACGCGGAAAATCCTGAAGTAGGGAAGTCTGAGGCTCCCGGGGAGGACAACTGTAATAACCCGGAGGGCGGCAAATCCCCCAAAGATCAGAATGAGGAACATCCTGGAGAGTCAGTAGAAAAGGAAGATGCAAATATCGTCAATGGGAAATTTCATTGAGTTGAGAGAAAACAACTTTTAGGAAAAGAGGACGCAGGAGTAAAAGCCAACCAAAAGACTGTTAAAGGCTTTATAAAAGTCCCATGATTCAGCGTAGTTATATGTGTTTGGTTATAAGGTAGATATATATGTGCGTCACGAGGAACAATGAGAACAGTAAACGAAAGATAATTTAGTACAAATTAAACTAATCTCAAAGATTTAAGCTACCAGCTAGTATAATCCTTTTCTTGAAAAGTCGAGAGCATGCGGGTCACCGAAGAGGTCGGACGTGTTCTGTGAGCAGCAGGTTTTTCCCGTCCTCAAATTCAACTCAGGATAGTTATGCGACTACTCTTCTAATAAAAAGTGGCAGCTTTTATGACAGGCAAGGAAAAGAAGTTCGTCCAGCGCGGCAAACACAAAAGAGGTGAGAGGGGTTCAAGTGAAGAAGGAAACAGCGCCGCCAAGAAGCAGAATATAGCGGCTTGCGAGGGCGACCCCCAAACAACCACGAGGTTGAAGATTGTTTTCGAACAGAGCGAAGAGAGGAAGAGAACAAGCCTTTAATGAGTTAAAAGCTCAAAAATCAGTGAGGATATGAAATGCCACAATAACTCTTCTGGGCTTAATGCAAACAGTTTACATCGTTGTAAATCTGTTCCGTAATTCTATTTTCTGTTTGTTGTGTTATGGTTTTTTGTTTTCCAAATTTTCTGCAATGTACTTACTATGGGACTCAGTGATACACTTCTTCTTTATTAACTCCCTTTTGCTATGGTGTCTTTTTACAAGGTCAAATCATGATGCGCAACTTGGCAAATGTTAAGGTTATTTCTCTAAAATGTAGATCAGAGCTGGTATTTTTTTGTTCTTGTTTAAGACAATCGCGTAAAAAGGAGGAAGAAACATTTTTCGTGTTTTTTAAAAGATCAAAATTGTGACGTAATTTTTTTTCTACAAGAGACGTACTCTGAACCGAACGATTGAAACATATTGGGAAAAGTGAATGTCTTTTCAACCAACTGTTTAAAAAATAATTTTGGTATGAAAGTTGACACTTCAAGCAAGGAATCAAAACCATGTATCAGAAAGTTAAACTTCACCTTTTTATATGCCAAATATTATTTTGTACAATCAGAAAGGACGGCATGGCGATGATTTCAGTAAATGAATTTATAGTTAATCTTAAGCATAAACTATATTTTGAAAACCTTTCTGAGTACAGCCGAAGCGACGATGTTTAATAGGAGTGAAAGGCACTAGTTTACAGATGTCCGACAATTATACATATCAACTTAGTTATTTATCTTCACCCTTTCTATCTCCCTATTTGTTTTTTGTTTTCCCTCTACCGTTGACTTTCTTTTGTACAATCCAATTTTAGCATAATCCTCTTCTTGTTTTTTAGCTGCAATTATTTAAAGTCGATCTTTAGTGTGACTCTTAAAACAACTTTTTGTATAAGTGTAATTAGCCGTCGTAAATAAGAGGAATAAAGTTTAATGGTACATGTTCCTTTCGTTCTGTTTTTTGGGGGTATTGCAAGGATGTAAAATGAGTATTGTAATGTGAGTCTGGTGTAGAGTATATAATGTAATTTTGTAAAGTAAGCAAATAAATAAATAAATAAATAAATAAATAATAATAATTAATAATCAAAAAATCCTTTTCTCGTAAGTCTTTTGAAGTACTAATTTGTATTAATTATAATTATTCGTGTGAGTTTAAATAAAGATTTTGACTTGACTTGACTTGAACTATTTTCTAACCGAGGCTTGGACATTCTTAGTCTTTGGCCACTCTTGACCCTGCCAAATGGTCTCATACCCAGCGCCATTTCTGACCTTTCAGTGAATCTATATGGAATATGTTAAGGCTCATCGTTAAAATTCCAAACGTGTAGCTATAAGCGTCTACTGGTGACTGGACTGTACAGACTCAAGGCAGCTTATCTTTACCGGCCACGAGTTTCACATAGTTTCAAAAAGTCTTTCAAAATTAAATTTTTTCACCCCGCCACTCTGCGGTATGTTCATCCAGTGTATTTTTTAACGTTTGGACGTGAATCTAAGCCTTCATCTTTTTGAAATATAAAAAAAGTTTCTTAGGAATAAAAAGATTGTGATCAGGATTG
>JAHPZR010030053.1:25000-30972 GCA_019787425.1 Platygyra sinensis | reverse complement strand
CTGCAGTTTTTTTAAAACCAATAACAAGGCGGGGCCCGGCCCCATCCCCTCGATCCCGTGGGCTATTGAAATTGCCCCGTATTTCACATTAGCTTACATCGTATTTTCCACACATACTTGTTCCTTACTAAACTCAAAGCTTGTTGTGTGTCCAAATCCGCTGGGACTCACGCAGTCCAGTGTTAGAGCATAGGCCTTTTGCAACAGTTGGTCACGTGACGTGCTTTTCAAGAACAACACTGATATAATCCTTGTAATGCATAATGTTATCAGAAAATGGAAAGAAACAGTTGTACTAAATAAGCTTACATGCAAATTTCAGGTTTATATCTTTTAAGGGCGGAATTTTATCGGGACGTCTAAAAATTCAGAAGGATTTGTATGAAAAGAAGTCGCTTTGCCCACCAGTCACGCTCCAGTGGTTTTCCATACAAATCCTTGTAATTTTGCAAGTTTTCAAGCTGCCATAAAATCTTTGCCTTTCGGTGTAAGGGCCTAGAAATTTCCATTTTCCTAATATTTTACCCCTCTTTCTATCTCCAATGGTTATATGCTGGCAGCTTCGTTTGGTAGTGATTTTAAACAGAGAAAGGTTTCTGGAGGGCAAAGCTTCCTCGCCTTCCCATATACAAAAACTGTCTAATTTATTGCAATATTCAAATCGATCACTTAAATCTCAACCTTATACCGGCATGGGGTCTATGAAAAATTGATGTTCTTGGTTATTTAAAAACATGACTCTTTTCCAGCCTCTGAAAGAATCATTTGGCTGTAGCCTTAAAAATTTAGAAATTATCCGGTTCACGTGACTAACCTGTTGCAATAAGGCCTATTAGAAAGATAGCCATGTTCGATTTCCGGGCTCGGAGAAACTGGGCCCTAGCAGGAGAGTTAGTTCGAGAGCCGCTCAGGTCCTCCTGTTGGACCTTTCTGTGGTTAACCATGGAAGGTCAACGTCCACTCACAGAACCATTTTCGTTCAGAGTTTACCCACTCTTGTCTGTTGACCATATCGTCCACTATCTCGACCGGCGCGATCGTGAAAACATGGCCCAAGTAAACGAGATTTACGGAAAGAATTCAACTCTCTCGACTGTGGAAAGGCATTTGAAATACGCTTACGTAAACATGATAAGAAGGCTTTAGATCCGAATGTCTTAGAGATGCTTAGAGTAAGAGGAATAACAAACTTGATTTGTGACTTCAAATTTGAACTTCGAATCGCAGCGCAGCAACCTCATCTCGAGAGACTTACGACTTCTTAACACCGTTGGCAGGTTCACCCTCCAAGCTCTCCGCATGGCTGCGTCAAGTGGTTATTTGAATCATCTCAAGAGCCTGGAAACTTGGACCTATACGTCCTCCAGGGCCGGAAAATTTTCTGAACCTCTTTAAATGCTTGCCGATGATGGAAGAAGTGAGCATTGGAAGTCCAGAAGATGTGGTAAAGTGCAGCCTTGATGGGACCTGGTTCATAGATAATGAACTGTTTTTAACCGACGAGGTATTGATTTAGATATAGGAGTGGAACCTCGTAGCACCCGTGAGACAGAAATGATACTAACTTTTTAGTATGTTTTGGGTGCCGGAAGGAGCAATACTACCGATACACCAAATCCCTGGGTAATATACCAGTCAAATCGAAGCTTCAACATCCACCCCAACCCCCTGGGCATTTGAATTTTTGGAAATTTTTTGTTTAAATCCCCCTCCCCGGGCCTAAAAGCCGTTCAAATGCTCAATCATAGGTCCATTTCAGGTGATCAAATGCCCCCACCCCAGGAAAAATTACCAGATTACTGTTTCGACTTAACAGTAGCTTCTATCATGCTTTTGAAGCTGTGTATGAAAACATGGTTTAATAGACAACACCCTTACATGCCACAAGGCACGAGGAGGCCAGGTAAACAAGTAATCACCAAAGAGAATTAAAAAAGTTGACAAATTTTGATGTCGAATTTAATATTGTCACAAAAAATCTACTATAAAAGTTGTAATGTTTTGCAGATGTGGATCAACTTACTGTAAAGTATGACACTAGTCTAGGACCAATGTTCTTCTAGTAGAAAAACAAGGAGAGGATATTTCAATGTAAATTATGTATATTTAATACCTCCTGTTTGATTGAAGCCAATTTTGTTAGACATACATACATACATACATACTTGATTTGGTTTCTTATACGTTGCACATCGACAATCCTCAAAATAGTTACCACTTGGACAATTTTCTAACCAGAAGGTTAACTGCGTTTCTTGTCTAATTTCATAGCAGTTATGTATATGCTTTGCAATTATTTTCAGTTACTCAACATTATTACTGGGGGGAGGGGGGGGGGGGTTAATAGTTGCAAAAATATATTTTCTGTCAACATTTTCACAATTGCGATTTTGAATACTTTATATATTTCAGGCAGAGATTTCCTTTTTCTAATGGTAAACTCGGCAACAGACTAAGAAGTGTTTTTCATCTTCCGCTTCTTTCTTACACAAAAGGGCAGATTCTTATCCTTCACTTTCTTATATGGTCTCATGTAATGCCTGTTTACTCTTGTCAATCTATGATTTACTAAGTTGCAGTTTTGTCATGGTGGTTCTGTGCCAGTTGTTGGTGACCTGGTGGAGGTAATCCTCGCATCTGTAAATTATCAATTGTTTTGACTTAATGTAGGTTCGCATTTTGTTGTTTTTGATTGGGATCTTTCCTCCTCATTATTCATCTCCCTGGACCCCCTTTGTAATTTGATATCCTCTAATCTTTGTCTATATAATAATGCTTAGAATTCCTACATCTGAAAAGTGTGATTTTTCCCAAAGATTTCATAAAACTATATGATATAAAAGTTTTGACTTTTTGACTCCAAAAAAAACTTTTTTATGAGCTGCTTTAGAGCCACTTTAGATAATTTGTGATAATTATTCTGCATTGGGCTTTACATGTAATTCACAGTGGAAACCTATCAACAATATTGGATACATCAGTGAAAGAGAAACAATTACAAAGTTTCCAAATTTTTATGTCAAGTTGAATAGACCTTTAACAAAGCTTATGTAGGCCTTTGGTTTTCAACCAATCTGCCACAAAATCCTAATCTTTTCCTTTGAATTCATCAAAGTTTGTCTCCGCACTCTCCGCCATGATTTATCAGCTCACGTGAAATCAGCGCAACTCGTAATATGAAATCGAGGCTAGCAATCAAATTCCGTACCTCCTATGAGTAGTGATCAAATGCCCTGCCCCGGGAAGACTAAGTTTATCAAATTCCCTCCCTCCCCCGTACAGGAAAAAAGGCATCCAAATGTCCAGGGTATGCCCGGAGGGGTTGTTGAAGCTTCCATTTGATGATACATGATACCCTTTAAGTTAAAAGAAAATTGGGAGACCCCCACAGTCAAAAAAAAAATAGATCTTGGTGGGGTTGGAACCCACACACCTCCAGATTAGGTCTACCAATGCTCTGCCACTGAACTACTATCTTTTACACATTTACCATGATTCCCATCTCAGTTACCCTGAGCTGTTCCCGTATTGGCCTCTAGCTCAGTCGGTAGAGCATAGCTAGATTTAATCCAGAGATCGTGGGCTCAAATATCACCAATGTCAAATTCTCTTTGACCTATCAGGCTATGGGATGGTTTTACTGTAACAGGGGCATTTAGTTGGCATTTTGATGTTTTTTCTCCCAAAGAGAAATATAGGTTACTTGTCACTTAGCCCCAAGCTGGCTAATTGACTTCTGGTTGGAGGCTATGGCTATCATTGGGCTTATGGACCTAGTGGTTAAACGACCAGATGCCAAAACATGTTGCATAAATCTAGAGTTGCTCAAAACAGGAATAAAGGGGGCAACTTTAAAATTGGGCATAGAGAGAAGTGGGCCCCTTTTGGTTGAGGAGATTATTTTTGTTCTTTCAGCCGATTCCTAGCTTGATTCCTAATGTACTCAGGTAAACAGGCATCTGAAAGCATTTAGCCTTTGCAGTCTTATTTCAAAGCTTAACATTGAGAAACAGTAGAAAGTCTCTACTCAATTGGTGCCATCTCTGCCCCTCTGCCCCCACCGCACCCCCCCCCCCCTTCCCCCCTCCCCAACACCTCCCTGGTCAAAGAGAGGGGAAAGGAGAAGAAAGCAAGGAAGAAGGGAAAGGAAGCCCACTAAGAGAACCATTTTTTTTTGTATCACCAACCAGAAACTAGTGCTTCCTTCTCAGCATAACTGACTTCCTGCAGGAGTTTTAGACATTAAAAATTAGGCTCGATTTCCAACATTCTCTCATGTCTGGTCTGTGGTTCCTTTCCAAGAAGGACAGTCAAACAAGGAGCGTCAAAGCATGTCTGTGATGTATACTCATAATTTAATACATGGGGGTGCTCCTGGTCACCAGACATATAATCAGATTACAACCTGAACAGGCCTACATGGCACCTACAAATTAGTATTACCAGCTAGGAACATTTGAAGGGGTGAGTGAAATAAAGCCTTATTATAAGTGACTTTTGGAAAATTTTGAGGTGACTCGGCATTGAAATACCTGCCAGCAGTTTTTACAGTTTACTCTGGTTTTAGTCATTGTCTCAAAAGAACCACCTAGTAATTACTACTAGTTCTTCCTGGACAATAATGAAGACGAGTACACTGCATGTATAAATTGCTGTGAGGTATTTCAATGCTGGGTACGTTGACGTTTCCCTAAAGTCACTTAAAGCTTTATTTCATTCACCCCTTCATTTGGACATTTTCACACCTATTTTATTTCACATTACTGCTGCAGAGTGCACTTAATGTGCATTCGACTGTGGTATAGCAAATTGGTCATGTCAAAGGTTACATGTTTTTCTGCATGGTTTCCACTGTGAAGTTGACACCCTGTAATTTTTAGTTTGCCATATAAATTTTGCTAGGTAGGTTAGCATTACCTGTGCTTTAGCTGATAACCTGGCTTTGCCTTAGCTATTACCTGGCTTTGCCAGAGACTAGTGTCTCAATCCTTTAAGAGTGCTATACATCTATAATATTCGACTGACTGTTTGTCTCTCGAGCTCAACAATTTATAGATTCATCCATATCTTTGTTGACTTTGTCATCTGACATTCTGGAAATCACAATTTAAATTCAAATTCAAATTCAAACTGATCCTCTTGGCTTTAGAACACATCTTGGCCATCGACCAACTTTTCTTGTATTTCTTATGAATTTTTAAACTTTTGATATAGAAAATCTGTCTCGCTTGACATCATCCTGGGCTGCCATCAAACTGACAAGATGATAATTATGCCTGTGTATAGAGTCTGTTCAGAACAGAAAGCACCTTTTAAATTTTATGAGTAATTCTAAGCAGTTTATAACCGCTTAGATTACTCAAAATTAAAAAAAAATGCTTTTTCGCTGGCATTCCCACACATTTTCATGTGTGCAAATGATTTTGTCCCTGCTTGAGACATCCCTGCTACATGTCCCCTCAGTGTGTATTAGGCATGTTTTTATCACCGCCACATGTCGCTGCAACATGTCCCTAGAACATGGCCCCCTCGTGTCTGGCCACCTTTACATGTTATCTCTATATTATGATATTTTTGCAGCTCAATACCCTAAATTGAAAGGTACTGTCAAAGCTTCCACTGGACCTTCTGAGCCTGAATGCCCTAAGAGGTACCAAAACTGCTTTTTTAGCCCTTGAAAGGTATGGTGAGCACCCCTTTTTTCAATAAGAGTTGCCTTGCCCCCCCCCCCCACCCCCCCCCCCCCCCCCCCCCCCCACCTGAGACACTGCCAACTAAATGTCTCACAGTGGTGCACCAAAATTTCAAGGTTCTGTGCAACCAAATTCAGACCTACCCGGTTTAAAAGCAACTGTACACAACTAAAGCTTGGCAAACAAATCTATTAATCAATAAATAATAACAAAAAAATGTGTTTCTAACCTCTGTTTTTCTATCTTAAGTTTCACATGTGGTCAGAATGGAAGCAACTG
>JAHPZR010030053.1:17500-20000 GCA_019787425.1 Platygyra sinensis | reverse complement strand
TTCTCAACTCAAGCAATAATTCCACAAGAATGATAGGTTTTTCACACAAAACATTAGAAACCTCTTTGTTAAAAGTTTCAGCAAACAGCGGCACTGTGGCGACACACTTTCCATACTCTGTGGAAAATTCTCGAGGTAAATTGTGCAAGTATTTCGGAAACCCGAACGAAATTGAAAACAACCGCCGTTGTCATCTTTGATGCACGCAAGATTTATGCAAAGTAGACATGACAGCCGGAAATAATTCTGATTGGCTAATGCGTACACTGACGCTTGTCACGCTATGAGGAGGTGGAAGACTGCAATAAAGACCCTTGTGTCAGGCTTTTCTTTGCCGGTTGCTTCCTTCTCCTACTGACCCCTAGAGAAAGAAAAGCCTGATACTCAGGTTAATAAGGATCATTTGCGACGGCTGCAAGTTACCAGTAATCCAAGACAGTTTTGGATTCATTCCTGATTCTACCTCAGTGGATTCTGGAATCAAAAAGTGGCTGGATTCCAGATTTTAGGTCTTCCTAGTTCTAGTCAGGTACTTAATGATCCAATTTTTGTCCCTTGATTTTTTAGGTGTATCACATAGAATTCTGTGTAAAAATACTGTTTACTGTTTGCAAATATCTGCATTAATTCTTGAGATAAGAATGACCTAAGAACAACTTGGAAATTGCTTAATGATGTTATAAATAAACATCATTTGAATCTGAAGCTAAAACAATAACGGATCCCGAGGAAATTGCTGATAAATTTTGTAAACCGACTTTACTAACAGTGGTCCCAACTTAGCTGGTACAATACGCGACGTTAATTCCTCTGCTAGTTCTTTTATTAGTGATGTTAATCTTCCTCCTATCACCCTGAAACCTACCAACCCGG
Organism: Platygyra sinensis; assembly: GCA_019787425.1. NCBI lineage: Eukaryota > Metazoa > Cnidaria > Anthozoa > Scleractinia > Merulinidae > Platygyra > Platygyra sinensis. The sequence continues at coordinate 19,127 of JAHPZR010030053.1, read as the reverse complement.
CTGAGCTGGAAAGCATTTGTAGCATGTTTGCCTCGGGGAAGGCCTCCGGCTATGACAATATTTCAATGCGTATAATTAAACACTCATTTCACTTGATCTCCGCACCTCTGACTAACATCATAAATCTGTCTTTACAAAAAGGCACCTTTCCTAATAAACTAAAACTTACTAACTGTAAAGTGATTCCAATTTACAAGGCAAATAATCCTAGTCTTTTCACAAACTACAGACCTATTTCTTTGTTGTCCAACTTTTCAAAATTTTTTGAAAAAGTAATGTACAATCGCATAACTGAATTCGTCGAGCAATATAATATATTATACTACTGCCAGTTTGGATTTCGGAAAAACTATTCAACGTTCCATGCTTTAATTCATCTGATAAATAAAGTCTCTTCGGCAATTGACCAGCGCGAAACCACTGTAGGTGTTTTTCTAGATCTCTCCAAAGCTTTTGATACTCTTGACCATCAAATTTTATTTACCAAGCTGGAACACTATGGCATCCGTGATGTGGCTCTGCAGTGGATTAAAAGCTACTTTTCTTGCCGACAGCAATTTGTCCAAATTAATCCAACATGTTCATCAACGCAGACCATTAAGTGCGGGGTTCCTCAAGGATCCATCCTAGGCCCTTTATTCTTCATATTATACATAAATGATCTTCCTAGAGCTTCTAAATTAACTGAACTTCTGCTTTTTGCTGACGATACTGGTATCTTTTTCTCACACTCTAATCCTAAGTACTTGGAGAATGTGCTTAATAATGAGTTACTAAATATTGATGTTTGGTTAAGATGCAATAAGCTCTCGATTAATACCCAAAAAACTAATTATGTTATATTTAGTCCGAGTTGAGGAGAGTCAATCACAGTTTTTCTCTCTCCTTTGGACTGAGGTCAGCCTCTAACCCAAAGTAATGTAACTGAATTTCTTGGGAGTGTATCTAGACGAACACCTTACCTGGAAACATCACATAAACTTTGTTTGTAAACAAATCGCTAAATCAGTTGGTATTTTATCTATTTACCCTGTAAGACTAAACTCATGCTGTAGTATACAGTAATTTATCCATATATTACTTATTGTAACTCTACGTGGTCGTCCACTTACGTATCTAATTTAAACAGAATTTACTCTTTACAAAAGCGGGCGGTGCGAGCTGTTACAAATTCAGAATATCGAGCACATACTGCTCCTCTTTTTCCCAAACTGAAAATTTTAGACATCTTCCAAATCAATACCCTCGATATTGCTAAATTCATGTCCCGCTACCACAATAATCTACTGCCTCCATTTTTTCTCAATCTGTTTATGACAAACAGTCAAGTCCATAAATATGACACAAGAACAGCTGGTAATTATCGTGTGCATCCCTGTCGTACGAACATCAAGAAATTCACTATTGTTTACCAAGGACCTAAGGTCTGGAACTGTCTTCCTGCCTCTATTACCAATTTGTCAAGCTTTCCTACGTTTAAAAACAAAGTGCTAGAGTTTTTACTAAAATAGTTTCTGAGTTAGTTTCTGCCGTACTCCTTCACAGCCCTTATCTTGTTTAATATTGTGATGTCGAGGTGGCCTCTCCTATAAGCCTGGTGGTTTCTTGAGGTCTCCTCGCCTAACAA
>JAHPZR010030053.1:0-12500 GCA_019787425.1 Platygyra sinensis | reverse complement strand
ATCGGATTCCCATACAAACACTGTAATTTCTGACCGCTTTGCCTATCATCAAGATGGCGTCGAAAACCGTGATAAGGCCTATTTGAACAAATTGCTTGCGATCTTGGAGATAACTTGCAAACCAATCATTACGAAGTTATATAAGCCCAGGGGTCGTTTCCCGAAAGCCCCGGGAACTTTTAGCGCCCGCAAAGAAATTTTTAATTAAACTGTATTTTTTTCCCCTTTCCGAAAACTTTTCGGGGCCTAATTCGAGAAACGTTCCCTGCGGGACTTATATAACATTAAGTTCCAGTACATTTTTACCTTGAGAAGGATTTAAAAGCCATTTGCTGACCATACCCTGCGACATCTGTCTCCAAAGCACGTGCTCTCAGAGCTTGCCTGAAGCAAAGTTTTCTTGTGTTTCGTGAAAGCTCCACACGAGGGGTCGACAACCACATCTTAAAGTGAAACTTCGTACCTTTATTTTTGAAGGAACAGGAGAAGCCAAAGTTTCAACACTGAAAGTTAACGAACGAACGAAATGCACACGAGCACAAAATTTATCACATTCATAATTTGCAATTTAAATTTTGTAAAGGTTACCGGCAATCACGACTGGGTGGAATGTACTTATCTGATTGGCTTATCTTCCTCTATTTGTTATTGTAAGTGAGCACGAGAAATTCAAATTGTCCTCCTCGAAGTTATATTTGATTTTGAATTTGTGACATGGTTCCAGAAGATTACAACTCCAACTGCTCCGCTTTTTCCTGTGGGTTTACCGGCACAATAAACCACTTGGAATGTTGGGGGAAATACGGGGGGTGGGGTCTGAAAATTTGGATCATCCTCCCGAACTTTTGGGATACATTCCCGGAAATTTTTAGGATTCCTAGCATTCATTCGAAGACTTGCCGTTTCTTACTACTTGTGTAACCTAAACTATTTGACGTTTTGCATGTTTAAAAATTAGCATTATTTAAACCATGAATAGCGTCTTTACAGTAAAACATTTCAATTTTAATTAACAAAAAAACAAAACATTAAAATGACCGTATTTTCACTGCATAACATTCACCGTTAATTTCCTATAATAAGGTATTAGTTGCGCTAACGTGTACGAGTAAAAGAAGCCTGAAGAGTTCCGTTGACTACGTTGAGCAACGAGAAGCGCTCCGCCCTCTTGTGTATGCCGCTACAAGAGTGCGGTCGACATTCTCTCTTGGGATCCACATTCCGGCACTGTCAGACTCCTGTGTGCCCTTCACTAGGTACTCCACGCCGCCTTTGGTTACTTGATGACCAACCACCACCACACATTCCTCACTGGCTTCGGATGATTGCTCAGTCGGTCTTTTGCCTTTCGCCCTTTCAACTCCTTTGCCTTCATTTTGTTTCGTCGCAGAATGCAACCACTGCAACAAAGGAACGCTTTCTTGATCGTGCAGTGTCACCCTGGCTTTTGGCTTTTGGCTTTTGGCTTTCGGCAATACAAAGGAAGAGAGCCTGGCCTCTGCTAGAAGATTTTTCTCACTCCACTAACTCAGTTAACACCCTTTCCGTACGCACGACAAAAGTCACGCACTTCCAATGCCTCTTTCTTTACCCGCGAACTCTGCTTACTAAAAGAACGATCATCTTTCCGCTTTGTGTAGAGCAATGGTATTTGACAGTCGTCTCTGTTCATAACGCGTCTCTCTCTTTCTGTTAAATCCAAGCCCCATAGCGGATTTCATCGCACATTCCAATGCACTGCGAGAAAAAGAGATATTTAAATTCCAATGTTGTGCAGATGGAACGAGTGCTGAGTTTTCGCTTTTTTTTCCCTCGAAAGTTGGGTACGAAAATGAGTTTTAATGAGCAAAACAATAGCTGTGCAAGTGCGTTTTGAATCTTCGAACATTTCTTTGCCGTCCTCTGCAAAACAACAACGTGAAATGACTAAGTTCTATGTATTTTGGAGAACGCGAAACACAATGGCTAATTTTGGAAACTTCTTTTGCAATTGAACGCCGTCGGTGCATGTTAAGCCTGAGCAAGTTTTTAGACCGATAGGCGTACTGAAAAGATTTACACAGTTCCGAGATTCGAACGTAAAATACAAATTCATTTTTACAAGGCGTCGTCCGCGCCGCCGCCGTTGTCATTGCTAAAAGTCCCTACTGATTGTTGTGCTCAGCGACGATGTTCATGTCAATATGTGGGGTCGGGCCGACTCTACCAGTTTAGTGTCTTCTGTCTCAGAAGAGGTTCGTTTCTCTTCTAGCTGGCGCAGGATCTTTTTCTGTTTTTCAAGGCAGTCACTTGCTAACACACAGACAACGACACTTTTGCATGACACCTGACTTTCGACGCAAGAAAAGCACGGCCTAGTCAGTAGACTTCCACTGGTCTGTAGGGTGCGTCTCTGATTGGTTTGTGTAAACCACAAACCGCGTGTAAACCACAAGCCGCGGCGCTGCACTCGCTGTTTGAATGTTTTCATTTATAGTATATTTCATACCTAACTTACCGAGGTTAACCTAAATAAAATCGTGAAATAAAATTTCCTTCGACCTTCCGATTTTTTCTGCAATGTCTCGGAATTATGGCATGTTTCCCGGAAAAATTTCCAAGTGTCCCGATTCCCGGAACAGTTTTGGCTTTGTCCCGAAACAGCGTTTGTTAGAGTTGTCAACCCCCGTGGGAAAATCACTCGCCTAACGGCTGGTGATTTACTAGCTTTTCTCGTGATCTCGCGTGGAATTATGGAGCCGGTAAACCCATAGAAAGACTCCTCTATTGCATAACTCAACCTCCAATAATTCGCCAACTAGATTACCAAAATGAATTATATGTAATCAATCGCTTACCATTTTCAAAAAGACAGGACACTCACACGAGAGTTGGATACGCTTTCCGTCTAGGATCAGTTAGCATTGTTTCCAGTTAACAATCCACGATACAGTCATTTAATGCTTTTATTTTTACTTTATCAAAAAATATTTGAAACGAATCGTCAATGCAAAAAGCACCTCATCGAGAAACTTCCAGCACGAAATCTCAGTGGTATTTATGCAATTTATGCAATTTATGCAATTTATTTCTCCTTTTCGCATACTCGGTGATCGACCCAAGCCCGTGACGTCACGAGGAATATCACTGTAATTCGAAAACCTTTCAAACTAACAACCTCCTTTCCAGGGTCCTCTCTCTACACTGGGAACGAGGTTGTCAAACTAAGACTTTCAGTCACAAAAATGGTCTCGAACATCGGAAGGAAAAATTGAATTAGACAGAGCATTGCCTCGACGTAACTCAAGGTTATACGCAAACACACACACACAGACAATAAGGGATGGAGACAGGAGGTCGAGACATTCTTGAATGATTCAGCCTTTATTTATCCTCTTGTTACATTTTTTGAAGTTCTCAGATTACCCACATTTACCAGAATCCTAACCCTGCATTCCGCTTTTACTTAATACCCACATCGACTAATTTAATTTCAGGCCGTCATTCCATTGTTGAGACGTCATTTCCGCCTTAAATTCTTGGGAAAAGAAAAGGTGTTTGCAAGTACCCCGGATTAAACGTTACTCATAATGTAACATTGTTAGCGAGGAGATGTGAAAAGTAACAGAATGTTGGAACCCTTTAAAGAATTTTGACAAACATAACAAACAATTTTGAGGGGCACAATGACTACAAGTTATCTTCTGAAAACACAACGATCATCTGTCAGTTTAGTCCAGTCCCTGAACTCTCCTTTCTTCCCGCCCCATATAGGGCTGAACCCAGGCGGGCGAAAGACGAGTCCAGGATAACTTGCATGCGCATGCTCAGGACGAACCAATCAAAAATTACTAGGTCCCAACCACGCCGCTCGCGTCAATGTGTCACGCAATGCCTTTTTCAGCTCGCGCTCTGAAAGAAAACATTTTCTTTGACATTGATATTGTCGTAAAAAGATAACGTAAAAATCGAAATATCTTTTATCGTGGTCTGTACCCTTATCGACAACGAGTACGCGTCATTACTCTTTTCCCAAACATTTTTTCGTGTTTTTTTCTGTATGTTGAGCGATTTTGCGAAAGTTCTTGAAAGGAAAGTCTGACGCGTACAAGTAGCTCATTTGCATAATGCAGCGCGTGCACTTTCAAGTCCGAGACGGTGTTTTCAGATTGTCAACAAATCTTTGATCTTGGCAAAGATGACTTTCGTTATCTTTGATATTGTGATAAAAAAAACAAATCGAATGTGGTTTAGCGTGGCACTGGTGAAATTTCGCTGATTTGGGATTAATTGGAATGTTTTTAATCAATCTGAATGCAGAAATTGTTGTTTGTATATTATCACTCAGAAAATCGCGCCACAAGCCAAATCTGGAAAGTACTTCCAAATATGGTTTTTTTCCCTCGATTTGGGGGGAAAAAATGGCGGCATTCTGAGCATGCGCATGCAAGTTATCCTGGACTCTTCTTTCGCCCGCCTGGGTTCAGCCCCTATATGGGGCGGGAAGAAAGGAGAGTTCAGGGACTGGACTACTGTCAGTTTGGAATTGTGTTTTAGGAAAACTCGGGCCATAGTTAGTACTAACTATGCTAGGGCCGGGAAAACACACTGCAATTATCGCGTCAATGTTTTTGAAAGGCTCCGTTCTCGTGACGGATTGTTGTTGGCGATAGGCCTAACCGTAGAAAGAAAGCTGCGTATTCAATTTCCTCCTGTGTAGTCTGGAAACCGCGCGAACTTATGCGCAACAGAGCGCGAAGAGGATAGGTGAGGTGAGGTGAGTCTGGACGGGGCTTTAGTTTATGTATTCTTTTTTTTAATTTTTGACGTGAAATGTTTAAATATATTTTACTGTTAGGAACATATTTAAGCCAATTTTGTATTTTTAACTCGCAGATTTTCTCGCTAGTTTTTATCACTTAAACAGTGTAATGTAGTTATTACGAAAAAACAACAATAACAACCATTAGTATATACACACTCAGTGATCTTGGTGTTTTAAGCTATCTGATTGGTTCGCTATCTCTGGCTAATGAGCATTATTCACCCCCTACGGAGTGAATAATGCGTAAGCCAAACAAAAATAGAGCATACTTTTGAATTAAGCATACTTTTGATTCACACTGATTTGAACGGTGTTTAAGGGCCATTATTCTAGACTGTCACGAGGTGTTTTTCGAAGATTAACTATAGATTTTCCATGTTCAAAGACTCTGTAAATAGCTTCGCTAATTCGCGCATGCTTTGTACAGCTTGCACGTTTTCCGAGCATGAATTGAGAGGCCAATTAAATCGATTTTTAATGGTTTCCTTCTGAAATGTTGTTGAGATCACTTCCTGTGTATATACTAAAACAATTATTCTTCTCAATCTCGGTGAATAGTGGCAGAATATTTACCTCGATTTCAAAGAATAATTGTTAAATGTAAAGACGTGATTTAAAGTGAAAATAAATGCTGCTGTTTAAAAATGTTTAATAATCAGTGGCAAATCAACGCAGCAGCAGCTATAGCCTTCCTGGCAGTAATTGTCAGGGCATGGTTCATGGAAACTTGGGCATTGCCGGTGCGGGTAGCAATAGTTCATGCACTCTGTAAACAAGAACAACAAACGGTTAGCAAACAATGGTTAGCAAACAATGAGTCACGCTCCAAACACAACCTGAGAATTGCAGTTAATTCTAATAAAGACGGTCACAGATCTGTTAAAGTGCATATGACATGAAAAATATTTTCTGGTTATTTAAAAGGCCTGTCAAAATCCAGAAGAATGGCGTTTTTCTTTTTGAAATATTTTCTTTCGTTTCAGAGATGTTGACGTTTTTCTATTATGCAAATAAGATCACTGATGACGTCATACTGTTTACAACTGAAAAGTGGCAAAATACTGAATAAACGATATCTCTAGAAATATTGAAGCAGTGTTCTTGAAACTTGGCACCACAAATGTGCATCACAAAAGAAACAAAAGGACACCCTTAATGCTGTTACCATGACAACAGTTTGGTCACTGGTGCTGTCTTAATAAAAACTAAAAGTCCCAGTTTTTTTCTTAAATCAAGAACCATGTACCCCACTCAATCTATTGATGAGAGTTAAGACAATATGGGAACTGTGTCTATTCCAAGTAGCAACCTTTGTCTCACTTCAGGGGTTGCAAATGGGGATATTTGTTTTTTGAACAGAGAGAGACTGGAGCGGAAAGAGTTGCTATGGCAACAGCATTAACGGTGTCATTTTGTTTCTTTTGTGATGCACATTTATGGTGCCAGAGATATTGTTTATTCAGTATTTTTTCCATTTTTAGTTGCAAACAATATGACGTCATCACAGATCTAATTTGCAAAATAGAAAAACGTCAATATCTCTGAAACGAAAGACGATATTTCAAAAAGAAAAACCCCATTCTTCTCTATTTTGAAAGGCCTTTCAAACAAGCAGAAAATATTTTTCATGTCATATGCACTTTAATGAGTACGTGATGACAAGGTGCAGTTGTTATCAATGAAACAAAGAGTCTGACTCACGGCCCTCTCGCCGCTGCCTGGCGTGCAAGGGGTTCGTCCTCTTGTTTCCGGAGACAGCACCCTGCACGGTAAGGGCCCCCAAAATGATAAACAACAGGCAGGCAACTTTGGTGTCCATAACTGTCTTTACTGCCAAAGAAAACAGGAATCAAAACTAAGAAAAAACAAATGTACAACGTTCTTATAGCTTCTTATCACTTAAAAAAACTCAGTCATGGTAATGAAAATACTACTCTACTAAGATAGAGAAACGCCAAAGAGATAATAATAAACCATAAAGGAACAAGAATGGTTAAGGATGGAGAAGATTGACACGGATTACACACGACGAAATTAAAAAAATTAGGCTAACATTTTCAAGGTGCGCAACAAGTGGCGTAGCTCCTGTACTGAAGTCTCAATGACCTAACTTAAAGCTTATTCAACGCGTCAGGCTTCTTTCAAAGGCCTCTGTTTAACCAAAAATACTGTGCGTAGTTTGATTTCCTACCTTGGCTTGGAACTTGAGACGGTGGATGAATACGCGATATCAAATACACTCTTCAAGTACTGATGAACACTGTGAGACACGCTCTTATTTATTCCCCACAGGCTGCATAATTTATGCGTTATCGAGAGGCGGTTGCCTTTTGGAATATGAACAACGTACAAACGTACAACGTTCTTATAGCTTATCACTTAAAAAACTCAGTCACGGTATTTTGAAATAAATTTGACCACGTACAAAATATTACTTTTAAATTACAGGGAGCTTGAAAATATTAGTCATGGTAATGAAAGTACTACTCTACTAAGATAGAGAAACGCCAAAGAGATAATAATAAACCATAGAGGAACAAGAATGGTTAAGGATGGAGAAGATTAACACGTATTAAAAACGACGAAATTAAAAAATTTAGGCTAACATTTTCAAGGTGCGCAACAAGTGGCGTAGCCCCTGTACTGAAGTCTCAATGACCTAACTTAAAGCTTATTCAACGCGTCAGCCTTCTTTCAACCCAAAATAACCAAAAATAGTTTGATTTCCTACCTTGACTTGGAACCTTGAGACGGTGGATGAATACGCGATATCAAATACTCTCTTCAAGTACTGATGAACACTGCAAGACACGCTCTTATTAGGCTGCATAACTTATGCATTACCGAGAGGCGGTTGCCTTTTGGAATATGAACAACATACTCGTGGAAAAACATTGCTAAATGTTGATATGGCTACATTGACTACAAAATTATTAAGTGTCTGGCGGTGTGCGTTTATTTTACAATCTCCCTGAGTAGACATTGTTTTTAATTTCGAATCTCCCCCAGGCCTAATGCATATTTTAAGGTTCAATTCCCACGTCCCTATTTCAATTCTTTTCCTAGATATTTTAACTTGATAAAAAAAGAGATGTTCTGTAAGCCTAAATCATGATAACAAAGATTTCACACTGGATAAATTGATTGCCCAAGAGCCAAACGTAAAAACCCATGCATTTGGATCCCCCCGTTGTTAGTAGTGGAATTCCCGTTACGTTACCTAAGACTAATTGGATAAAGGACAATAACTTTTTTCTTTCTACGAAAAACTGCAAGTCGCTCTCTTTCTTGCAATGATGTCCGGTCGGCTCCCGATATAAATATTTGCTGGGCCCTAATGATACAGCTGAGGTGAGTTGTAATATCCATTTGGATAAGCTTCCGATCAAACCCAAGAAAAGTCTTTTTAATCAGTCTGGATGCGGCGATGGTTTCTTTCTTCGGGGACTAATTTAACTGTATAAGATAAATCAAACCCGAGTAACTAAGAAACAAGAACTGTTGTTTAGGGCCGAATTCCTGGAGTAAGCTGTCACTTTTGGATGATGTGGCAATGTTTAAGAACATCAGGAAAATAACAAATGATAAATAATACCTTTTTTTTGTTTTGATAGTTATATCTTTGTTTTAGGATGTTTCTGGTGCTAAAGACGTGAGACAAATGTTTTGTTAACAACCTTCTTAATAACAATTTTAAAACTCATCGAAAGGTTTCTGACATTCTAATTTTTTAATAATTTTAGCGTGGAGAGTATCATTTTTCTTATTAGTTTTGATCGCTATTATTGTTTGAAAATTACCTGTCTGTAAGAAATTGGCTTCACAATGTGGACTTCACAATCTTTATTTCATCCGTCTGAGGACTGTAACTTCACAATCTCATACAATCGGTTAACAATCTTTTCCAAACACTTCTACTCTTTCCTTTCTCACTTCGACAATCAACATCTCGCCCTTCTCTCTCAAGCACATGATTAATCTGTCAATCAACTTGAAGCTAACACGTGACCAGAGACGTAACGCGTAACGCAATGCGTAACGCCAACAACGGATTTCTGACACTCTCCCCCCTCTTGACTCGTATGAGTCAAGAACACAGCCACAATGTTAGTTGTTTTACTGATTTGCCAGGTGGCTTATCCTTTTAGCCGCATCCAAAGCAGCCACTCTGCGAGGCCGACTGCTCCCTTGCAAATCTGTTGATTGCACTTGATTTCTGTCTTTTCTCTTACCTGCATTCGGCCCAGCATGAACTTCAATTGGATACAATTTCTGAACTGGCCTCGTTATGTGAACATCCCTCCCATTGGTGATTACCCTCACATGTGCCCCTCTTACCTCCTTGTCTCGTCCACAGATCAACCCTTCTACCACTCCCATCTTCCACAGGCCTCTCTTCACTCCATCTTCATGTACTACCACAACATCTCCCTCCATAGGCGATCTTCCTTTCCCAGCAGTTTTGTTTTCATGACTCTCCCGTAAGGCAGTTAAATACTCCCGTTGCCACCTCTTCCAAAAATGTTGCAGCTTCTTAGTCAGGTACTTGTGCCTTCTGGTGTAAGTTGAACTGTTTTCTCCAAACTCTTCTTCTGACTCTAGTACTTCTGGCAATGAATGGATTCTCCTTCCATGAATCAAATGGGATGGGGTAAGAACCTCCTCTGATGGGTTGTCATCATCATAAGTCAGGGGCCTTGAATTAAGGGTACCTTCAACCTCCACAAGAATTGTTAACATCTCATCAAAGGAAAGCCTTGCATTTCCAATGACCTTTTTTAAACACTGTTTGACACTCTTCACCATCCTCTCAAAGAACCCACCCCACCATGGGGCCCTTGCTACGTTAAAACGCCACTCGATACCCTTGTTGTCTAGCTCTGCTCTCACTTCAGGATGTCGGAAAAGTGTGCGTATCTCTTTCTCTGCTCCTTTGAACGTTTTAGCATTATCCGACACAATCAAGGCGGGAGTTCCTCTTCGCGCAGTGAACTTCCTCAGACACCTCAGGAATGTAGGAGTTGAGAGATCTTCCACCAAGTCTAGTGCAGTCCCCGAGTAACACAGCATGAGAATAAACAGACATAAACCTTCTTCAACTGCTTACCTCGTCCTTTGACATACATTGGCCCAGCAAAATCTACTCCAACCCTTGAGAAGGGTGGAGCCAGATTGACCCTGAATTCTGGTAAACTCGCAGTAGCTGGTTGGGTAAATGCAGTACCCTCCCACTTCTTGCATGTAACACACTGGGACAATATCTTCTTCACAACTTGTCTCCCCTTGGGGACCCAGAATTTGGTGCGCAGTTCTGCAAGAGTACTCTTCACTCCACAGTGATGGACCTTCTTGTGACACTTTTGAATTTCTAGGAACGTCAGATGGTGGTCTTTGGGTAATACTATCGGCTCCTTTGCTTCTATGGGCAAATCAGCATACTCTAGCCGTCCCCTACATCTAATCACACCCTTTTGGTCTTCAATCAGACCAAACTTGTTGGAAAGCTGCTTGTAGTTCTCTTGACACTTTAACTCTCTTTGAGCTGCTTTTATCCAGTCAATCTCTGCCTCAGTCTGCTCTTGCAAGGATAGTGGTCCATGCTTCCTCTCTGACTTTGTCTTCTTGGATACATTGAAGCAAAACCGTTTAAGCCACGCTGTCACTCTCAAAACCATCCTTATGCAACTGTACTTGTCAATTTCAATGACTCTGTCTATCCCCACTACCAGGTCAGCTCGGGTCACAAGGATGCTAGTTGTCCTTTCTTCTTCTCGACTTTCAGTGGTAGGTGACACTGATCCTTCTGAAGGCCAACTGTCTTCTGACTCTGTTAACCAAGCTGGACCTTGCCACCACAATACATTCTGGTTCAACTCGGATGCAGGCATTCCTCTTGACCCAATGTCCACCGGATTCTCTTGACTTGGACAGTACCTCCAATCTCCTTTGTCACTCAGCTTCAAAATTTCATTCACACGGTGTTTGACAAATTGTTTCCATTCCCCTCTGTTCATAATCCAGAACAAGGCAGTCTGACTGTCCAGCCACAGTTTCGAACGCTTAACACTCTGCTGCGAGGCAAGAGCACCTTCGACATTGACCATAAGTTTCACTAGTATAAATGCTGCCATAAGCTCTAGTCTTGGAATTGACAGCTCCTTCAAGGGTGCCACTCTTGTCTTAGAAGTCAACATTCGTGCATATCTACCTACCTGGGTCCTGTAAACAAGGTACACCACACCACAGTAAGCCTTCTTACTTGCATCTGCAAACCCATGAAGTGAGCACTCCTCCACCTCCTCACAAGGGTGGTCATAAACACAGCGCTTCACATCAATCCTGAGACAGTCAATAAGGCCCTTAATCCAATCTTCAACACCCTTCTTGAGACCTCCCTCTAGCTGCTCGTCCCATCCACACTTCTTACGACAGATCTCTTGAAACATAACCTTGACACTCACTGTTACTGGGCTAATTAGCCCCAGGGGGTCATAGACTCCTGCTAGTAGCCTCAATGTATTCCGCTTAGTGGCAGGCAAGCCTTCAGCACGCTGCACAACCGACATCAGATCAACAGCGATGACATCGGCTTCATAATCCCATTCACATCCCAACACCTTCTGGCCCTTGCTTCCCAGCTTCATGCCCACAGAAGACTTAGCATAACTAATGTCTTCCTCTGTCACCACATCTTGTTTATCACCAGTCTGGATTTCAGTTGCCATTTTGGCCCTTACCTGTGGATCATTTGTCAGCCATTTTCTGAGTTTGAAACCTCCTTCAGCCATTCGACTCTGAGTCTTCTGGTACAACTCTATACTTTCCTGTGTCGTTGCTCCACCACCAACAAAATCATCAACGTAAAACGAATCCAACAACTTTGCTACAAATCTCGAGTCAGAAACTTCGTACCTTTTGACATGATGTCGAAGTGTAGCATTCAATAGAAATGGTGATGCATTCAGTCCAAATACAACTCTACAAAACCTGTAGACAACAACTTGGGACAAATCAGGGGGTTTCTCCACCCACAAGAAGCGCAAACAATCTCTATCCTCTGGGTTAACTTCCACATTTAAAAAGGCCTTTTCAATGTCCCCTACCAGGACCACTCTATTTTCCCTGAATCGAAGCAAAATGTTGTAAAGCAAGGGGGTCAGAGGGGGTCCCACATGCAAACAATCATTCAAACATGCGACACTCTTACTTTCTTTTTGTGAGGATAGCCATCATATACCAGTCTTCACCTTGGTAGTTAGCTGACTCTTTGCGAACCAACCGCTTGGTGAGGCAAGTAATGGAACTCCTGGGGGCATTTTTCCAATTCTGACTACCTTTTCTATCACCCCGGCTTGTAGCTGCTCTTGTATGATGTTCCCATACTCTTTGAGAAATGTCAGGATCCTCTCTCCCAGTTCCTTCGCATCTGGGTTTTCTAAGACGATACAGACTGGTTCCATAATTAGTGGGTAGTTGTGGGTGTCCCTCACTTCCAAGGTAAGCAAACTCATGAACCTGATCGGTAATCTGTCCTAACTACCATAATGTCTCCAAATCCCGACCAATCTTTGAACATTCTTCTACACTTTCTTGCTCTTGCGGACAGAGCTTGCACTGAAGTGTACTTGACGTGAAGTGTACATCTGCGCACTTGGTCTTGGCCCTTCAAGGGTCCTGACAAAACCCACCCCAACTT
>JAHPZR010030052.1:0-13153 GCA_019787425.1 Platygyra sinensis | reverse complement strand
ACCAATAGCGTAGCTCCATATTTCTCTATATAAACCACACACAACCCACAATTCCTCGATTCGCTCCGACAAAGGGCTAGCGCTCGAAACGTCAGCTTTCAAATCTCTTTACGGTGGCCAATTCACATTATCAACTCAGTTGATAAAACCAAATTATCCTGTAATACTCCCACCGACGCAGCACCATAGTTTCTTTAGAAACTTACCCCCTTTAAAGTCAAACAAAGTCTGTTGAATGATCCTTGGCTGATTGTATTGGAAAACTTAATAAACCTTCCATGGCTTTTACCTGTAGAGAAAATAGGGTTGTTTACCATTTTACTAGGAAAAACTGGTTGGTTGACAGTAAATAAGTAAGTAGTAAGTAAGTATTTCTAAGTAAAGGTTTTAATACAGCGTTTCCACAAAGTGGCTCTTCATCTGTTACTAACTAAGTACATTATTACAGTTGTAGTAAATGGTATGCGCCAAATCCCAAATGGAAATTTTCATTGGGATGTGGCTTGTTCCCTTTCCACGACTTTTTCCCGGAAGATAGGATCAAAGATGATCCAAGCCAAAAGGCCTGGAACTAGTAACAGCAAGCAAATGGAATGCACATTTTCCATTTGGGAATTTTGGACTACTTTTCAAGAAATCCCGTTTTCCCGAGAAAGTTTTCCGTTTGAGGAGACAAAATTAATCTTGGGTAAATGGTAAACAACCAGGGTTTCAACAGTGCTTGTTTTGTTCAAGTTAGCCATTTATTGCTTTTTAAAACTTTAGGTGAATTTCTTTTGGTTGGGGTGAAAAGACCTTTGGATGGGGCGAAACGAGGAATTGTGGGTTGTGTGTGGTTTATATAGAGAAATATGGAGCTACGCTATTGGTTGGTGCCTGGCAACGTGAAAAAACAACAGAATAAATTAGTTGAATGAAAAGCGTTCGTTGATACCGTGAGGATTGAGAGTGCCGATTTGAAAAATAAATTTTTGTTCTAGAGTTTTGCGGCTTTCTGTGCTTCCTTGATGTAGGGAGAGGCCACAGACCGCCATATGTTGCTTCGAATGATTCGGCAGATTAAAGTGTCTAGCGACCGGTTTAGATGCGTTTTTGTCGTCTTTCGCAACGTCGCAAAGATGTTCTCGGAATCGGTCGCCTAGTCGTCTACCTGTTTCGCCGATATACAACTTTTTGCAGAGAGTGCAAGTTATACAGTAGATGACATTGGCTGAGGTACAGGTAAAATGATCAGTGATTTTAATAGATCGCTTGGGCCCCGACAATTTCTCAACGTTACAAATGAAAGGACATGTTTTGCATCGTGCGCGTGCACATTTAAAAGTACCGGGTTTTTCACTCGTTTGGAAAGAACTTCTGACTAAAAAGTTACCTATGTTTTTGTCGCGTTTAAATGAAATTAATGGCGGTTGCGAAAAGATTCTACCAGTATCGGGATCATTTTGAAGTAATTTAAAGTTTTTGAGAATGATGGATTTTACTGCGTGGTTGTGAGGGTGAAATGTGAGGGTGAATGGAATTCTATTATTATTCTCCTTCTGAGACGTTTGTAGTGCTGACTGCCGATCGATTTGTTGGGCGCGATGATGGCCTGCTTGAACAACAGAGGCAGGATAGCCACGTTTGTCGAAAAACTCGCACATTTCCTCTGATTTTAAGGAAAAATCAGAGTCCTCACTACAAAGGCGACGAAGTCTAAGAAACTGAGAATAAGGAATGGAATTCTTGACATGTGATGGATGTGAAGATGAATACAACAAATAACTATGAGAATCTGTGGGTTTGTAGTGCACACTGGTGCATAAACCGTTGCCTTCGACAGAAACTTTAATATCTAGAAATGCTAAAGAAGTGTCGGAAATTTCCCAGGTATATTTAAGAGCCGGATGAAACGAATTAACAGCAGTTATAAATTGATTGAGTTCCTCTCTGGTGGAGGAAGTAGCGCCGACACAGTCGTCAATGTAGCGACGGTAGAGGTCAGGTTTGGGGCCGTTGTATTGATTGAAAAATTGGTGTTCAATGTAGCCTACGAAAAGGTTGGCGTAGCTGGGTCCCATTTTGGTACCCATGGCCACCCATTGATTTGTTTATAATAACTGTCAGCGAATGAAAAACAGTTTAGTGTTAAAACTAGTTCAGCCAGGCGGAGCAATGTTTCCGAGCTTGGTTCCTTAACAGTACGTAAATTGAAAAAATGTTTGAGGGCTAGAAGACCTTCGCCATTAGGGATGACGGTGTAAAGAGATGTAATATCCATAGTGAAAATAAGTTTGTCTTCGCCCAGGAAATTGAAATCACAAAAATTTGGAGCGCGTGTTGACTGTCTTTAACATATGACGGTAAAGATCTGACGATAGGTGCCATAATTTTGTCTAAATAGCAAGAAATGAGTTCGGTAGGGCAACTACACGCAGAGACAATAGGTCGGCCTGGGTTGTTAGGTTTGTGAATTTTAGGTAAAAAGTAAATACATGAAGTTCTAGGAGTGGTGATGATCAGATTAGTAGCAGTAGCCGGCAATTCTTGTTTGACTATAAGGTCTTTAATAGTGCTCTTGACAATTATTTTGTTGGTTATTGGAAGTGAGATCTTTATCGACTTTAGCATAAAAAGAGGTGTCAGAAAGTTGCCGCAAAGCTTCTTTTTGGTAGAGGTCGGCCCGCCAAACAACTAAAGCGTCGCCTTTGTCGGCCGCTTCAACAATTATGTCTTTGCGCTTACTAAGATTTTGTAGCGCCGCCCTCTCTTCCGAAGAAAGGTTGGAAAATTTGGTGTTACAATTGAAATTTAGTTTATTGCTGTGCAAGTGCAATTTTATAACACTTCTGTTCTACATGTATATTTGTGGGGATGATCGACTCGGATAACTGAAAACAACTTTTTATTTTTTTCCCAATCCCCGTTGTAGAATCATGTCCGAAATTCTAAGACCTTCCTGACTCGTTTTAAATTTTTCAAAGCCGGTCAATGGAGATAATACTAAAGTTGACATAAAATTCAACTCATCAATGGAACCAGACAATGTTTGTGAATTTTACATGTGCATTGCCTTAGTGGTTTGATGCAAAACTCAACGTATTTACAAAACGTTTTTATCCGTTTTTATACCTCAGTGCCAGAACTTTAACTACAATATGCCCTTGCCTAGATGCAGTTGTAAATGATTGTTGACAATTGTATCTTTCCTCTCCACGAACGCCACAATGACAAAACCCTTTGTCACTTTCGTACAAGTAAAACTCATTTGTTTTAATGCACTTTAACCTTGCCACATTCTCCACATTGTCATGCTCAAAATGCATTAATTTGCATACAATCTTTATTTTTCCAAATATGGGCATAGTTTTTTTCAATGTCAAAAATGTAAACAAAACGTTCATTTTGAAGAAAATTGGTAACATTTATTAAGATGTATACTAAAACCCCAAACAACAGACAGAAAAGATCAAAATGAACGAACACCACTAATCACTGCAGAAAAGCGAAACCACAGAGACAAAACTGTCAATCAACATTAACTTGCAAGCTTTGTTTAACAGTCATTTTGTTTTGTTTCAATTCTTTCGCTAGTTTCAGCGCTTTTGTTTTGCTTGTCGCTGCATGGAGAGTCCAGTGGCACCCTGCTATAACGAAGACCCCCTTATGACGAACAACATTTGAAAGCCTGGCAGAATTACAGTAAACTATGTCGAAACAAACCCTGCTATAACAAACCCCTTTATAATGAAATCCCTACTATAATGAATTGATTTTGACGGTCCCAATGCACAATTTACCTCGCTATAATGAATATTTTGTCCTGTCACTCACATTCAGTTAAACCCACATGATGATACAAATGACTCCTATTGGTCAAGATAGGGAAACTTTGACCATCAAAGCTTGGCTTTATTTAAATGTAGCTGTTCACATGCAATTCTGTAGACTGTTTTGCATGGTGTATATCCCACTGTTCAGCTTGGTTCAGCTTAATTGCCCCACTATTACGAATATTTTTGTTGTTAACCAGATAATTTGTTATAGTGGGGTGCCACTGTAATCCTGTCGTGTGCTTCCCCTAGTTGTTCCTTGCTGACTCACAGTCGCTTGCTTCAATTAATTGTGTGAGTACGATATCATCGTCACAGTTACTTTCTTCACTTTCACCTTCACTTACATCTTCCAACATTTCTGTACCTTTGTTTAGAGATTTGTCATCAGGGTGTTTGCCACCACCCTTGCTTGCACCAAGTACATGCAAAGACATTTTTCTAATCTTGTCAGCTTTTGTTCCACTGCTTGACAGTTTGTAATGCTTTAGATATTTTTCCAACTTGGAAATAAGTAGTTTTTTTTATATTTCCAGACTACTAATTTGAGCCAGGCATTCTATTCAACTGATTTTTGAGAGCGTTTGTTTTTCTGCTGTTTTTCTCATTTTTTTTTTGCTCCAAGCTTGAAAGTGCGCATGGAGGAACAACTGCAACTGATGGAAGACAAAATAAAAAATTTCAAAGGATTTTTTCAAATCCTTCATCAGAGTATAATGACCGCAATGATTCTGAGGAACATTAAATGTTACTGACAGTTTTATTTTTTCACAACTACTATGACATTAGTTAATGTTAAAAACTACCAGGCATTGTAAAGGTGTGAGAACCCTGGTGTCTAGTAAATTTGCCAACTGCTTTTTCTCAGTACATCAGTTCGATCCTTTGCTATTTATACACACATGTAAAGATTATATAGAGGGCTCGAGTTTTGCCAGTAAGACTTTTTCCACTAGCAAACTGGTGAGACCACGTCTAGCAAATTCTTTCCAAATGTTTGGGACTCAGATCTGCATGATTCTAACTCATAAATGTTTGATCGCTTAGTCTTGTTCACAGCCGGTCAATTTGCCAGGTGCCCAGCCCTTAATGAACCCCCTGCCTAGCAATAAAGGAAAAAGTGAAAAACATGAATATTACCTTAAAAAAACTGCAAAAAAAACAGTGCTTTTGTAACCATTCAGATGTGAACAATTAACTGAAAGCTTGTTTGTTACCCAAAATGTCAATTTTTAACTTAATGAACCCCCTGCCTAGCAATAAAGGAAAAAGTGAAAAACATGAATATTACCTTTAAAAAACTGTAACAAAAACAGTGCTTTTATAACCATTTAGATGTGAACAATTTAATGAAAACTTGTTTGTTACCCAAGATGTCAATTTTTAACTTGAGAGATAAGGGATAGGAGAAAGAGAAAATGGTGAGGTGGGGGGAGGGGGGTGATTATTCAAGGAAGGCAATTACTCGAAATATTTCGGTCAAAGGGGGGTGATTATTAGAGGGAGGCAGTTAATCAACGAATGGCTATTATTCAAGGAAATATGGTATTCTCAAGCATATTGTTAACAAGTAACAGATATGCATAGACCACATGCAATGTTTTTTTAATCTGATAAACAAATCTCTTCCAGAAGTAGGGGCTATTGGCATGTATTAGCTATAGAATTGGTAGTTATCCACATGATTACTCTTATATACAATTTTTTGTTGAGCTACATACTTCTTCTTTCCTTTCCTCTTCTTTTTTACTTTTAAAATAATACATTTTAATATTTCATGCTGTCCCCATAATTTGTATGATGTACCCTATATTGTCAGGAAGCCTATACTTCATAAGGCCCCGGCTGCTATATAGGCTTCCTTACCATTACCACCTTTAAAATAATCTTTCGCCTTTAAGTTATCATAAATTCCTAGTGTATTGTGTTATTTTTTTCTAATCCTTTGTATGGTTAATGGCAAATAAAAATGGAAAAATGACATGCAAAATGAAAAGTTTCTCAAAGACTACAAATTGCACGAAACAGTTTTGTAAGCCTTTGAAAAATTTACTCGGGCTTATACATGACCAAATTGCATCTGAAATAAGCTTTAATGTTTACCTACACAAAGTATAGTCCGTACGATGTTACATTTGAATAAGCCATGAACAACAGTACAACTACTAAAATTCATTACTTTTTAAGGCTTATATTATCACGACATTACTAGCGCAGATTTTACAGCGAGATTTGTAATAGGCGTATTTATGCATTCACAACTTATAAAGTACATCAATACAAATTCTGCCACTTACATTTTCTGATTAAGGACTCCCTGGCTTCCAGGTTGAAAGTCGCTTACAATGATCCCAATTTGTCGCGTTGTTTCTACAAATTGCTCGATTGTTTGCTCCAGCAACTCAAACCTTTCTGGTACCTTGTCATCCGCCATCTTGGACTTCCTGTTCTCTAAGTGGGCACAGCATTATGGGTAACATCCTCTACACAATACCTAAGCTAACAGCCTACATTGCCCTGCTTGCTTTTCTCTCTTCTGTCATTTCTTCTTTCTTAAAGGAAAATAAGGGGGGGCCTGGCCTCCCCTACATCCGCCACTGAAATTCCATTTTACAGGGAAAAAGAACTTGTTACAGCACTGTTTCATGAAAGAGATTGATACTGTATGTTCAGTACATCTCCGGAAATCTTATGTAATCAGACATGTTCTAAAATTCCTGCGTATCCAGGGTAAAAAGGGAATTTCAGTGGCGGATGTAGGGGAGGCCAGGCCCCCCCTTATTTTCCTTTAAGAAAGAAGAAATGACAGAAGAGAGAAAAGCAAGCAGGGCAATGTAGGCTGTTAGCTTAGGTATTGTGTAGAGGATGTTACCCATAATGCTGTGCCCACTTAGAGAACAGGAAGTCCAAGATGGCGGATGACAAGGTACCAGAAAGGTTTGAGTTGCTGGAGCAAACAATCGAGCAATTTGTAGAAACAACGCGACAAATTGGGATCATTGTAAGCGACTTTCAACCTGGAAGCCAGGGAGTCCTTAATCAGAAAATGTAAGTGGCAGAATTTGTATTGATGTACTTTATAAGTTGTGAATGCATAAATACGCCTATTACAAATCTCGCTGTAAAATCTGCGCTAGTAATGTCGTGATAATATAAGCCTTAAAAAGTAATGAATTTTAGTAGTTGTACTGTTGTTCATGGCTTATTCAAATGTAACATCGTACGGACTATACTTTGTGTAGGTAAACATTAAAGCTTATTTCAGATGCAATTTGGTCATGTATAAGCCCGAGTAAATTTTTCAAAGGCTTACAAAACTGTTTCGTGCAATTTGTAGTCTTTGAGAAACTTTTCATTTTGCATGTCATTTTTCCATTTTTATTTGCCATTAACCATACAAAGGATTAGAAAAAAATAACACAATACACTAGGAATTTATGATAACTTAAAGGCGAAAGATTATTTTAAAGGTGGTAATGGTAAGGAAGCCTATATAGCAGCCGGGGCCTTATGAAGTATAGGCTTCCTGACAATATAGGGTACATCATACAAATTATGGGGACAGCATGAAATATTAAAATGTATTATTTTAAAAGTAAAAAAGAAGAGGAAAGGAAAGAAGAAGTATGTAGCTCAACAAAAAATTGTATATAAGAGTAATCATGTGGATAACTACCAATTCTATAGCTAATACATGCCAATAGCCCCTACTTCTGGAAGAGATTTGTTTATCAGATTAAAAAAACATTGCATGTGGTCTATGCATATCTGTTACTTGTTAACAATATGCTTGAGAATACCATATTTCCTTGAATAATAGCCATTCGTTGATTAACTGCCTCCCTCTAATAATCACCCCCCTTTGACCGAAATATTTCGAGTAATTGCCTTCCTTGAATAATCACCCCCCTCCCCCCACCTCACCATTTTCTCTTTCTCCTATCCCTTATCTCTCAAGTTAAAAATTGACATCTTGGGTAACAAACAAGTTTTCATTAAATTGTTCACATCTAAATGGTTATAAAAGCACTGTTTTTGTTACAGTTTTTTAAAGGTAATATTCATGTTTTTCACTTTTTCCTTTATTGCTAGGCAGGGGGTTCATTAAGTTAAAAATTGACATTTTGGGTAACAAACAAGCTTTCAGTTAATTGTTCACATCTGAATGGTTACAAAAGCACTGTTTTTTTTGCAGTTTTTTTAAGGTAATATTCATGTTTTTCACTTTTTCCTTTATTGCTAGGCAGGGGGTTCATTAAGGGCTGGGCACCTGGCAAATTGACCGGCTGTGAACAAGACTAAGCGATCAAACATTTATGAGTTAGAATCATGCAGATCTGAGTCCCAAACATTTGGAAAGAATTTGCTAGACGTGGTCTCACCAGTTTGCTAGTGGAAAAAGTCTTACTGGCAAAACTCGAGCCCTCTATATAATCTTTACATGTGTGTATAAATAGCAAAGGATCGAACTGATGTACTGAGAAAAAGCAGTTGGCAAATTTACTAGACACCAGGGTTCTCACACCTTTACAATGCCTGGTAGTTTTTAACATTAACTAATGTCATAGTAGTTGTGAAAAAATAAAACTGTCAGTAACATTTAATGTTCCTCAGAATCATTGCGGTCATTATACTCTGATGAAGGATTTGAAAAAATCCTTTGAAATTTTTATTTTGTCTTCCATCAGTTGCAGTTGTTCCTCCATGCGCACTTTCAAGCTTGGAGCAAAAAAAAAATGAGAAAAACAGCAGAAAAACAAACGCTCTCAAAAATCAGTTGAATAGAATGCCTGGCTCAAATTAGTAGTCTGGAAATATAAAAAAAACTACTTATTTCCAAGTTGGAAAAATATCTAAAGCATTACAAACTGTCAAGCAGTGGAACAAAAGCTGACAAGATTAGAAAAATGTCTTTGCATGTACTTGGTGCAAGCAAGGGTGGTGGCAAACACCCTGATGACAAATCTCTAAACAAAGGTACAGAAATGTTGGAAGATGTAAGTGAAGGTGAAAGTGAAGAAAGTAACTGTGACGATGATATCGTACTCACACAATTAATTGAAGCAAGCGACTGTGAGTCAGCAAGGAACAACTAGGGGAAGCACACGACAGGATTACAGTGGCACCCCACTATAACAAATTATCTGGTTAACAACAAAAATATTCGTAATAGTGGGGCAATTAAGCTGAACCAAGCTGAACAGTGGGATATACACCATGCAAAACAGTCTACAGAATTGCATGTGAACAGCTACATTTAAATAAAGCCAAGCTTTGATGGTCAAAGTTTCCCTATCTTGACCAATAGGAGTCATTTGTATCATCATGTGGGTTTAACTGAATGTGAGTGACAGGACAAAATATTCATTATAGCGAGGTAAATTGTGCATTGGGACCGTCAAAATCAATTCATTATAGTAGGGATTTCATTATAAAGGGGTTTGTTATAGCAGGGTTTGTTTCGACATAGTTTACTGTAATTCTGCCAGGCTTTCAAATGTTGTTCGTCATAAGGGGGTCTTCGTTATAGCAGGGTGCCACTGGACTCTCCATGCCAGCGACAAGCAAAACAAAAGCGCTGAAACTAGCGAAAGAATTGAAACAAAACAAAATGACTGTTAAACAAAGCTTGCAAGTTAATGTTGATTGACAGTTTTGTCTCTGTGGTTTCGCTTTTCTGCAGTGATTAGTGGTGTTCGTTCATTTTGATCTTTTCTGTCTGTTGTTTGGGGTTTTAGTATACATCTTAATAAATGTTACCAATTTTCTTCAAAATGAACGTTTTGTTTACATTTTTGACATTGAAAAAAACTATGCCCATATTTGGAAAAATAAAGATTGTATGCAAATTAATGCATTTTGAGCATGACAATGTGGAGAATGTGGCAAGGTTAAAGTGCATTAAAACAAATGAGTTTTACTTGTACGAAAGTGACAAAGGGTTTTGTCATTGTGGCGTTCGTGGAGAGGAAAGATACAATTGTCAACAATCATTTACAACTGCATCTAGGCAAGGGCATATTGTAGTTAAAGTTCTGGCACTGAGGTATAAAAACGGATAAAAACGTTTTGTAAATACGTTGAGTTTTGCATCAAACCACTAAGGCAATGCACATGTAAAATTCACAAACATTGTCTGGTTCCATTGATGAGTTGAATTTTATGTCAACTTTAGTATTATCTCCATTGACCGGCTTTGAAAAATTTAAAACGAGTCAGGAAGGTCTTAGAATTTCGGACATGATTCTACAACGGGGATTGGGAAAAAAATAAAAAGTTGTTTTCAGTTATCCGAGTCGATCATCCCCACAAATATACATGTAGAACAGAAGTGTTATAAAATTGCACTTGCACAGCAATAAACTAAATTTCAATTGTAACACCAAATTTTCCAACCTTTCTTCGGAAGAGAGGGCGGCGCTACAAAATCTTAGTAAGCGCAAAGACATAATTGTTGAAGCGGCCGACAAAGGCGACGCTTTAGTTGTTTGGCGGGCCGACCTCTACCAAAAAGAAGCTTTGCGGCAACTTTCTGACACCTCTTTTTATGCTAAAGTCGATAAAGATCTCACTTCCAATAACCAACAAAATAATTGTCAAGAGCACTATTAAAGACCTTATAGTCAAACAAGAATTGCCGGCTACTGCTACTAATCTGATCATCACCACTCCTAGAACTTCATGTATTTACTTTTTACCTAAAATTCACAAACCTAACAACCCAGGCCGACCTATTGTCTCTGCGTGTAGTTGCCCTACCGAACTCATTTCTTGCTATTTAGACAAAATTATGGCACCTATCGTCAGATCTTTACCGTCATATGTTAAAGACAGTCAACACGCGCTCCAAATTTTTGTGATTTCAATTTCCTGGGCGAAGACAAACTTATTTTCACTATGGATATTACATCTCTTTACACCGTCATCCCTAATGGCGAAGGTCTTCTAGCCCTCAAACATTTTTTCAATTTACGTACTGTTAAGGAACCAAGCTCGGAAACATTGCTCCGCCTGGCTGAACTAGTTTTAACACTAAACTGTTTTCATTCACTGACAGTTATTATAAACAAATCAACAGGGTGGCCATGGGTACCAAAATGGGACCCAGCTACGCCAACCTTTTCGTAGGCTACATTGAACACCAATTGTTCAATCAATACAACGGCCCCAAACCTGACCTCTACCGTCGCTACATTGACGACTGTGTCGGCACTACTTCCTCCACCAGAGAGGAACTCAATCAATTTATAACTGCTGTTAATTCGTTTCATCCAGCTCTTAAATATACCTGGGAAATTTCCGACACTTCTTTAGCATTTCTAGATATTAAAGTTTCTGTCGAAGGCAACGGTTTATGCACCAGTGTGCACTACAAACCCACAGATTCTCATAGTTAGTTGTTGTATTCATCTTCACATCCATCACATGTCAAGAATTCCATTCCTTATTCTCAGTTTCTTAGACTTCGTCGCCTTTGTAGTGAGGACTCTGATTTTTCCTTAAAATCAGAGGAAATGTGCGAGTAACTTCGACAAACGTGGCTATCCTGCCTCTGTTGTTCAAGCAGGCCATCATCGCGCCCAACAAATCGATCGGCAGTCAGCACTACAAACATCTCAGAAGGAGAATAATAATAGAATTCCATTCACCCTCACATTTCACCCTCACAACCATGCAGTAAAATCCATCATTCTCAAAAACTTTAAATTACTTCAAAATGATCCCGATACTGGTAGAATCTTTTTGCAACCGCCATTAATTTCATTTAAACGCAACAAAAACATAGGTAACTTTTTAGTCAGAAGTTCTTTCCAAACGAGTGAAAAACCCGGTACTTTTAAATGTGCACGCGCACGATGCAAAACATGTCCTTTCATTTGTAACGTTGAGAAATTGTCGGGGCCCAAGCAATCTATTAAAATCACTCATCATTTTACCTGTACCTCAGCCAATGTCATCTACTCTATAACTTGCACTCTCTGCAAAAAGTTGTATATCGGCGAAACAGGTAGACAACTAGGCGACCGATTCCGAGAACATCTTTGCGACGTTGCGAAAGACGACAAAAATGCATCTAAACTGGTCGCTAGACACTTTAATCTGCCGAATCATTCGAAGCAACATATGGCAGTCTGTGGCCTCTCCCTACATCAAGGAAGCACAGAAAGCCGCAAAACTCTAGAACAAAAATTTATTTTTCAAATCGGCACTCTCAATCCTCACGGTATCAACGAACGCTTTTCATTCAACTAATTTATTCTGTTGTTTTTTCACGTTGCCAGGCACCAACCAATAGCGTAGCTCCATATTTCTCTATATAAACCACACACAACCCACAATTCCTCGATTCGCTCCGACGAAGGGCTAGCGCTCGAAACGTCAGCTTTCAAATCTCTTTACGGTGGCCAATTCACATTATCAACTCAGTTGATAAAACCAAATTATCCTGTAATACTCCCACCGACGCAGCACCATAGTTTCTTTAGAAACTTACCCCCTTTAAAGTCAAACAAAGTCTGTTGAATGATCCTTGGCTGATTGTATTGGAAAACTTAATAAACCTTCCATGGCTTTTACCTGTAGAGAAAATAGGGGTTGTTTACCATTTTACTAGGAAAAACTGGTTGGTTGACAGTAAATAAGTAAGTAGTAAGTAAGTATTTCTAAGTAAAGGGTTTTAATAACAGCGTTTCCACAAAGTGGCTCTTCATCTGTTACTAACTAAGTACATTATTACAGTTGTAGTAAATGGTATGCGCCAAATCCCAAATGGAAATTTTCATTGGGATGTGGCTTGTTCCCTTTCCACGACTTTTTCCCGGAAGATAGGATCAAAGATGATCCAAGCCAAAAGGCCTGGAACTAGTAACAGCAAGCAAATGGAATGCACATTTTCCATTTGGGAATTTTGGACTACTTTTCAAGAAATCCCGTTTTCCCGAGAAAGTTTTCCGTTTGAGGAGACAAAATTAATCTTGGGTAAATGGTAAACAACCAGGGTTTCAACAGTGCTTGTTTTGTTCAAGTTAGCCATTTATTGCTTTTAAAACTTTAGGTGAATTCTTTTGGTTGGGGTGAAAAGACCTGTGGATGGGGCGAAACAACTTTTAGTTGGGGCAAAATGACTGTAAAATTAATTTTAACTTCCCCCCCCCCCCACCCCCCCCCCCCCCCCCTCCCCCCGCCCCCCCCCCCCCCGCCCCCCCACCCCCCCCCCCCACCCCCCCCCCCCACCCCCCCCCGCCCCCCCCCCCCCCCCCCCCCCCCCCCCCTTTCCCCCCCCCCCCCCCCCCCCACACCCCCCCCCCCCCCCCCCACCCTTGGACTTTGGAAAAATTCGT
>JAHPZR010030051.1:65000-73629 GCA_019787425.1 Platygyra sinensis | reverse complement strand
TGAGATTGTCTCACTTGTTAGCGTACGTAATATTCCCTTCAAATCTAACGCTTTGATAAAGCCAGAAAAATGTATTTCACACACAGTAAAGACAAAATAATCACCCGAACATTTACCTTCACGTTCCTAATGGCTACAAGCAGATCTTGTTGATTCACTGATGACTATAGACACGCAATCAACTGAACTATCTGTAGCACAACAACTGCCAACGGACTAAACCGTCACGAGCTGTTTACTCCCTGTAGTCGATTGCACCATGAGCTGTAAATGTTGCGAAATCTTCGATGACGTAATGGTCTTAAACTGGAACTCTTTCAAAGATATGTCTGGGTATGAACGGTACAAACAATTCGACACCTAAGCTATAAAAAAACAGCTTTCTCTCTTCAATTTCACGATTAAATTAAGTCGGTTTTCTTTACGAGTGAGGAGCTAGCAAAGTAGTCACGCGAGTCACACAATTCAAGAGTTACGCTGTCCACGGCTATTTTTAGTGCGTGGTGATTCCCTACCAATGACGTAATCCTTGCACGTTCCGAACGTTTTTCTGGTTCGAATCGAAACGCTTCGATAAAACCAAAGGAAAATATAATTCACACACAATAAGAACACAATATGTGTACATTTTCGTGTGATTAATGTTCAAAAGCATTTAAAACATTTACAGGTTTTCGTTATTTAAGTCCGACCGAAAACTTGGACGGCAGAGGTCTGCGTCTGGGTCACCGACAAAACTAAAAATAGCCGTGGACAGCGTAACTCTTGAATTGTGTGACTCGCGTGACTACTTTGCTAGCTCCTCACTCGTAAAGAAAACCGACTTAATTTAATCGTGAAATTGAAGAGAGAAAGCTGTTTTTTATAGCTTAGGTGTCGAATTGTTTGTACCGTTCATACCCAGACATATCTTTGAAAGAGTTCCAGTTTAAGACCATTACGTCATCGAAGATTTCGCAACATTTACAGCTCATGGTGCAATCGACTACAGGGAGTAAACAGCTCGTGACGGTTTAGTCCGTTGGCAGTTGTTGTGCTACAGATAGTTCAGTTGATTGCGTGTCTATAGTCATCAGTGAATCAACAAGATCTGCTTGTAGCCATTAGGAACGTGAAGGTAAATGTTCGGGTGATTATTTTGTCTTTACTGTGTGTGAAATACATTTTTCTGGCTTTATCAAAGCGTTAGATTTGAAGGGAATATTACGTACGCTAACAAGTGAGACAATCTCAGATAGTGCAGAGTATTATGCAGGATTGTCAGTACTTTTTGAGTCATCGGCTGCTTATATGTAACCTGTTAGTTCAAAGCTCAAAAATAACTTACAATTACTGTTTGTCAAGACGATTTTAAATTTTACTCTGGTGTTTTACGTTGAATTTCGTTCATTTTAAATTCATTAATACGTTAAACTAGCAAACGTGATAATTTTTTTTTTTGCAACGTCAACATTTGTAACTTGATACTTTTGTTTTCCTCGCAAAGTTTGTAACACGATACCCTTGTTTTCTCAAAAAAAGAACATACAAATCAAGATATTCTCGCTCATTTTCTGGTAGAGAAAGATGAAATAATGCTATTGGTCACCTCGTGTCTCGGAATAGCACGTTCTTATTATGTTACCACTGTTGGTTTTAACAATAAACCAGTTCAAAATACACAATGTTATCGATGCCGATTAACACAACCGAGAAGCGTTTTAAGTTGACCGATATTATATCCTATATCGGTGAATGAGTCCGCTCAAAGACTGACTAAATTTATTTGCGGTTTCCGTAAGTGCCACAGTGTCTACAGCAATATTTGAGGAGTTTCTTTTGTCATGACAGTAGTAATCTTAATGCCGCTAACTCGGAAATGTTTCGGGTGAATACATTTGTTAACTTCTTGTTCTCTTTCATAGGGGATAAAATAAACAAGCGGCTGAGGAGATCTATTCGTTTCCCTCTTTAGAGGTTAGCAAACACGAAATAGTTTGAAAACAGCACACGACGTTTTTGAATCGAGATAGGGATGATTCCAAAAGATACGCTGTCACAGAAGCATTCTTTGCACTAAAAGGGAGAACTGATATTACTTAAAGTTATAACAGCTACTGTCCGTTAAGACGAGAGTGTGGTATCACACACATGAATCTGAACTCGAGAACGGATTGTATCATGCTGACAATGGTAGAGCGCATGCGTCTTACATGTTGTGTTATTACATAAGGAAAAGCATTTAACGTTCGTGTATAATTGTGTACATGAAATGTATTGTTTAATTTGCCTTACATATAGTTAACACAAGGCTAATCAATCTGCGCATGCGCTTCGGGTAAATTGCTTTTGTTCTTAAGAGAATAGTACCAATAGGATAACAAGAGAATATTGGAGCCATATGCAGTTTTGTGATGTTATCCACGATGTAATCTAAGTGTAGTACGTTTTACATAGCAATCAAAGGTGCCTACCCCACCTCCTCAAAACAAAGCGAATTAATTAATCGGAATTAATTAATTAAACAAACATTAAAGTTTACACCTTATTGCCATAGTGCTTTTGCTCCGTCAATCCCCAAACCATCCCAATAGTGCACTCTGCACTAAAAAAGGTATTACGTCAGCCACATAAAGCGCTGACGTTGCAGTTTCACTTTCACTACGTGACAATATCCTGCTTACTTTGCAAGTTTATTCCGCCACAAGTATCGGTCATTAATTTATTTGCACATTTGCGAATATTTTTTGTGGGATTAGGCAATTCAAGTGAATTCTTGGGCTTTTTGCTGAGGTAAACAAGAACTTGCCAGAAATAGCAGGGGGAAAACCGTAACAGTTCTAAAATTAGCCATAATAAGACATCCTAATGCACTTGGTGGTTTTAGGTTTCATCGGAGTTCGGAGTTATAAGCACACCATCTATTGTGCGACGAAGTTAGTCTTCCCTTACGTCTTTTCCTTTGTATTTTGCATTGCTCGGAGTCGGACAGTGTGAGTAACCGTGATTTTTAATGTGCAGTTACAACCGCGCCGCGGTTCTTGTTTGATTATCAAGTGACCATGGCTGTTTTATCTCCACTTGCAGATCTTTTGGTTTGTCATTTTGTGACTCCCTGACTGACCAATCCTTGATATGTATGCAGAGTATGGTGAATCTAGTGTCATTAACACTGAAGAAAGGCACAGAATTTTCAGCAGCAGGTCTGAAGGAGTTATTTGAACATCTTCACCCACAAAGAACTGGTAGTGTGACGGGTTTACTGCACATCAATGTTGCTGAGTGCACAAATCTTAATGACATGGCTGTTAAAGCTTTGGCTGACAGGTACCTTATAACTATTACTACTAACAGTAGAATCCTGCTTACTCGAACCCTCAATTTTTCGAACCTCCGGATAACTCAGACCAAAGTAATTTCCCTTCCCCACCTGAACACTGTTATTTTACCTCTGATTTCTCAAACTCTCTGATTTTTCAAACCTGTATAATTATATCATCTTACTATCTATCCCTAACAGTGAGAATGTGATTTTTAAGGTAATTCCCCTGAAATAAAACTGACAATAGATTTTCGTTCAAACTTTGCCCACTGAATATTTATCATATGAGAACTTCAATTTTGAAATAAAAAAGGGGGGTGCCCATACTCATTAAGGAGCACTGGGGCTTTGAAAATGACCCATTTTGGCATTATTTAACGCTTATTACAAGAACGCATTCCCAGTAATAATTGTAAATTTTTGTGACCGAGACTCATGAGAACACGCATTAAACTGGAGTCAATGCGTTGTATAGGACACAAATAAACTTTTTAAGTTTGATTTAGACAGAAAGCTGAATCCTTGATTAAAGTTTCAACCAAATTTCTTGACATGGTTACCGTGGGGCAAAATAGAACAGACCACAGTTTACTTGCTGTTTTCACCATTTATTCAATTTTCAGCAATAGAAATCAGATCAGTCTTTCCTCAAGCAAAGTTTATGATAAGTTGATTACAATGACTGGAAAAAAAATGGGGTGCCCATGCTCGTTGGTGAGCTATAGCCATTTTTCAACTGAAAGAGCTCAATATCAAGGCAAATCCGCCATGTTTTCAGGGTGCACGTGCACGAGAGCACGCTAAATCACGCCATAAATTATGCGCAGAAAGGATGCGCAGTGCAATTGTGAGGAATAACCTTAAGCAACCAGGCTGGGAAAATTAACATTACAAAATTTTGTGAAGGGCTTACTGCTCTGTGCACCAGCTCTTAATAAATAAGCTAAGTTTGTCAATGTAACCATTTTTTAAATTGCGAACTAATATACATATAAAGATTTTGGCTGAACTTTGTTTGACCTGCTGCTATGATAGCAACCAGTTTAGTGATGTTAGAATTGTTTTCACATGAATTTCAAAATGTGATTGGTTTTGAATTACAGCACTGCATGATTAGCTTACAAAACTAACACCAGGTTTTCATCAAATCCGAACTGAAA
The DNA here is from genome assembly GCA_019787425.1 of Platygyra sinensis. Classification (NCBI taxonomy): domain Eukaryota; kingdom Metazoa; phylum Cnidaria; class Anthozoa; order Scleractinia; family Merulinidae; genus Platygyra; species Platygyra sinensis. The sequence goes on along the minus strand of JAHPZR010030051.1, from coordinate 69,168 downwards.
AGCAAACCAATAAATAGTTATTATGACTCACTTGGACACAGTTACCCACACCCTGAGGCAGCCAAATTTAGTTAGTTTGACATTTGATCAGCTCCTTGAATTTTGGCTCCTACTTGGTGTAGAGGACACAGCTGACATAAAACAATATTAAACAAAAGAACAATGAAAACAATAAAAATGATCATTTATTAGGTTTGTGTGGCAACATTCTTTTGTGACGTGAACTGTGTCTTCTACACCAAGAAGGAGCCTGAATTTTCTGAGTTCTTTGTGATTGGCTGGAGTGATTACTTTGGGTTTGGTGTAACGTACATTTAACAAATTGACATCAGTTTTTATGCATCTGTCCTGTTATTGATCATGAATTTCGTCATAACATTGTCAAAGTAGTGTGGATCCACCAGGCGATAGCCGAGTGGATCCACAGACTACTTTGACAATGTTATGACGAAATTCATTGTCAATAACAGGACAGACGCATTAAAAACTGACATCAATTTGTTTTTTAGGATAACAAATAGACCTTTTTCGCTTGTACATTTTGTTTTCCCAATACACATCATGTGATAATACTCAGGAGATTTGATCTTTTGTTTTGTTCATAAAAAAGAGTACATGCAGATATATTCATGCTTGCATGTACTCTTTTTAATGAATAAGACAAAAGATCAAATCTCCTGAGTATCATCACATGATCTGTATTGGGAAAACAAAATGTACAAGTGAAAAAGGTCTATTGTCGAATTGCCCGCTCCCGTTCACTGATGTGTCACATGAATTTCAAATTCATGTGTCTGTCCGCATATGGACAATAAAATTTAACCAATGAGCGCGCCTGAATTTCTGCAGTTATCGTAAAATACTCAATTTAAAACCACTCTGTGAAAAATATGATTAGATTCATGTAAGTTCTGACCCTAAAGGTATATCATGCATGTAGAGGGTGTTGAAGCTTTTGGTCAAGATCACAAAAAGATTCTAATAACCAAATTACTAATAAGATCTACTCTTTTTGACTAACTATGTACATGCAAGGTCTTCAACTCTGAGATGCAAGGGATGTAAAGAAAATGAATTCAAAGTTTTTATTGAATATTGCACATGGATGCAAGAAAATTGCTGGTTTATTAATAGGAGATGAAGGTGATGTACATCACCTACAAGAGTATGCCTTCTGAAGTGTCATTAAAAAGAAAGTTAGCTAAGGTGCTGTTAATACAGTGTATGTTTTGTTTTTCAACAGCTGTAGAAAACTACAGAGTATTGATATCTCCTGGTGTTGGGAAGTTACTGATGTCGGCCTGGAGCATGTGGTCCACAACTGCACTCAAATGGTTGATATGAATATTTGTGGTGCAAAAGACTTGCGTGGAAAACCGCTGAAGGAAATTCCTCAATGCATGCCTATATTAAGACGTCTTGACGCAACACAGTGTAATCTAGTGCCAGATGAATTACTGGATGAACTTGTTTCTGTAATGCCCCAAATGACCATCATCAATTATTATGGCGAGGAAGTCATTCCGCCAAAATGTGGTGCCCCCATTGTTACTCAAGGTGGATGGTTTAAATAATCATCTGATCAATGATGTTTTATAAATTGATAAGTTTTACTGAAAAACGATATTACCTGATCTCTTCAGGTCTCCCTATGATTTGGTTATTAAATAGCATTGTTATGATGGCAATTGGGGGTCAGAGGGAGATCTTAATTCTTTCAGTTTATTGGTTGAAATGACTATTATACGATTATTATATAGTGAATCTTCAGATAATTCTCAACAGACACCTCCCGCTGTGCAGGGTTGTAGCTAAGAAAATAGTCTGCTGGCTAAAATTTCATTGAGCCAGACATGAAAAAAACCTTTTAGCAAGAGACTTGAAACAAAATTTTAATCCCCAAACACTGTTTGTTGTTCTTTTAGTAAGTGATTGCCCACCAAAATCCAGCCGGTCATCACCTCTTTCTCAGCTGACAAATTTTGCCGGCAGCCAGCACTTAGCGCCAACCCTGGCCATTGGTTATTTATGTGTATAGGGGTGGACCATTTGACTGTTGGGGGGAGGGTAGGTTATTTTGAAAAAAATTTGTCCTGCCAGTATACTTGTACCAAACAAAAATTCATGCACGAGAGCACTGCCCCCAAAAAACCATCACACACTTCAGTGAGTGAAAATAGCATGTTACATGAGTCAAAAAATCTCAAGCATACACACTTCCTAAGAAAAAAATTTCCCTGTGCATGAAAGGGTTAAAAAAATTTCTGGACCTGCTCCAAATCACCCAGACACCCTCAAAAGTCAAAATGGTCCCCCCATACATGTAGCTGATAGAAACAGTTTGTACAAAAAAATCGTTTATAGCAGTAGATGTATCTAGTAACCTTTGTGGCATTTCAGGTGTAAAAGTATGGGATTCCTAATAAAAGGGTTATCCAAATCTCCACTGAAACAGTGGGTATTATATCTGGGGGTGGATGCATGCGCAGGAATTGTTGTAAGCAGACAATCGAAAATAATCAAAAATAAAATTTAGCCAAAAACTGTAAGGTGTTAAAGAATACACTAACGTTGAGGGACCAACAAACTGCAAAGCAGCCACGTCAACCACAAGGCAGTGCAACAATAATGATAATAATAATAATATAAAGGAGAGATTAGTATGGAGTGGTTAGAACAGAAAAGGGAAGGTTAAAATTAGTAATTGAAGTTAATGATTAAATTTGGGAGGCGGGAAAAAAATAGTCCAAATTGACTTAGAAAATTTGATGTGTAAATGTCTGAAACCTAAAATTTTACCCAAGGGGTATCTATTTAAAACATAAAAATTAATATAATTGAAATACAGAGACTCAGATATAAGTTTAAATGGTTTAATGTAATGAAAACATTGTATAAAAAATTACAAATAGTATTTGAAAAATTGAATACCCTCTGGTTATTAAAAAGAAAAAAAAAATTATAGTATTTTTTGTTCTTTGAAAGATTATTGGTATTTCTGAATTCTCCATTGAGAAATAGCCAAGTGGCATGATGAACATCATAATAGAACCAAATATTAGCTTTAGAGTCCAAGTTGTTATTAATAAAGTTTATTTGTCGTGCTCTCTTGATTCCTTTTTGTAATGTGGTCCAGTGCTGAGATGTAAGAATCCATTCTGTTATCAGGTGCTTTGAACAGCCATTACCCAGGAAAAACAGCATCAGTTTAAATGTGTCGGTATCTCCAATGGGTTTCTTCCAAAATAATTGTTGGATGTCTTGTGGCCAGGTGGATAATGGGTAAAAAGCATTTCCATTTAACAGAGTAAGTAAATTCCTTCTTTTTTGGATTAATCTTGGCCTTGGTAGATCTCGTATAGATGTGTTGAAAATTTCAGTAGCAGAAAATTGGTCCATAACCACAGGGAACTGGGTTAAGTAAAAATTTTGGTTATAAAATTTATATGTGAGAAATTTTTATAAAAGAATCTAAATAAGCAGAATGAAACTGATTTGAAAAGGGTATAATAAAAAGAAACCTATATATTGTGTATGGGATTTCAAGGATGATGTCATTGAAAATTCATCTTAAAATTCATATCCTAAGTTGATGGTCAGTGACTGTTGACCTAGAAAAGATTTCATAATGATTTAGTTGTGAAATTGTTTTTTGTGAATTTGTTTTCTGATGAGTTGTGAAATTATTTCTTGAGTAAGGAAAAATTCTCTCTTCTTATACATTCAATTGTGTGCTGAAAAACTTTTATCTCTTATGATCAAAAAAACTTGAGGTGGAAAAGTGCCAAAAAATTTTTTTAAAAAAAATGTAGGAAAATTATACAAAAATTACCGAAGAAAACAATAAAAGGGGGTAACTCGTAACCCTGAGCGAGGGACCCTAAATCGGGTACTAGGCTGTTGGGCCAACAACCACCCGGTCCTGGCAAAAGGGCAGGGGCGGACAAAACCCTGCACAGTCTAGAATTTGAGACTGTGTGCTACCCAAATCTAAAAGCAGCGCCTGAATGACTAATAGATTTGTAATTGAATTATGTATTAGGTAACCACTGAGGGGGTAACGACTTCAAGAGAAGAAATAAGAAAAAGATGAAACATCACCCGGGTGGAAAAAGACAGGAACATCGACACCAAGGCTCACATGGTTGAGAATCTTCAGGGGCAAAGC
>JAHPZR010030051.1:50000-55000 GCA_019787425.1 Platygyra sinensis | reverse complement strand
ACAATGTAACACGATACAGATCCAGATACCAATCACTTGTAATTGATACCCCAATAAATTCTAAAACGGAAACGTCATAAGCTATAACGTAGGAATAATACAAGAATATTTTCAGCCTAAAATCGGCAGAAAAATAAGAATGTTCCGCCTGGGCCGGAAAAACGACATGCTTATAAGAGAAAACAGTGTACGAGCAAACGCATCTCGAAAGCAGAACAGAAGTGACAGAAGTGAGATGTAAACAGAAGTATCGCGTTACAGTCGCAATATATGCAAATAAGAGTCAAGCTTTTTGTCCTCAACGAAATTTACATTTACATTTCGATCCCTGCCAGTCACCCAGTCGTCACATGGGCTCTACATTACGTACGATTACTCAGTAAAAATAAGCCACCCAAATAAACGAGATCCCAAAGGAGTATTTCAAAATTTATCCGTCCAGAGCTAACCAGAGAAAAAAACTGGCAAAAGACAGAGGTGTCAAACTCTGCAAATTAACCGCGGATAACAACGGGAGCCACACTCGACCCGGCTCTATAAACGGCTCTACTCTGACGAAATGTCCTCCTGAAAACACAGCTATTGCTTAGCGAAATATTCAAATATCCCCCGATCGTACCATACAAAAGGGGCAGATCCTAAAAAATATACTAGTTCGAGCAAAACTTCCTAAGCGGCTATTACACGTGGATGGGAGTCGCACAGGCCTGTCACCTTATTGTTATCCTTGGGTAATTCTGACGATCGGAAGGCCTTAGCTATTTAGTTGCAACTGAACCACATTGGCCTCGGATTTCTAGTATACTTCAGAATTTCCTACGATACCCTCTGAGCTGTTTTTCTCCCAGAATCCATCTTCGGTGAAAGCGTTTTCAATTTGTTTTAGATCATAACCTCGGCCATTTCGAAGCGAATTTATTTGATCGCGCTGATATAGTAATGGAGTCCGGCAAAAACAGACGTTTTTCCGGGACGCTTGAACTCGAGATCTGAACCAAGGACAAAGCTCGTGGGAAAGACGCCGATCCAATAAGTCCTCGCGCGCGCGTGTCTCTTTGCTGGCCGCCCATGAGCATTTGCGGGAAAAACGTCGATACCTTGCGGGCGTGCAAGCGATCAAATCGAGATTTTTTGCGGCTATACAATCTACCGGAAATACCTACATTCTCTCTTCTCCAGTCTTCCTCTTTATTACGCGGGGAGTCCTAAGGTGCCTCCTCGGGTTTTGGCCCTCTGGGGCCAAAACCCTGCGGGGGCAATAAACTGCTGCTACGCTCGCTACGCTCGCTCCGCAGCAATGAAACGTACGCGAACGTGACTCTTGCCTTTGTGCGGTGTTGCGTTACAAACATGCGATTTACAAGGGTTTGTACGGGTTTGCTTTAAATACCTGAAAAATGTAATGTTGTGTGAATAAAACTGACTTACCTTGCTTTCCTTTCGTATGCTTCGTTGTTTCACGGTGTTTGAGGCCGTTTTGAAGCGTTTTCAGCGGGAAACCACCACCAGTGCTAACTTGCTGAAAACGCTTCAAAACGGCCTCAAACACCGTGAAACAACGAAGCATACGAAAGGAAAGCAAGGTAAGTCAGTTTCATTCACACAACGTTACATTTTTCAGGTATTTAAAGCAAACCCGTAAAGTTCCCGTACAAACCCTTGTAAATCGCATCTTTGTAACACAACACCGCTCTAAGGCAAGAGTCACGTTCGCCTACGTTTCATTTATATTTAATTATTTCCTCTCATGTCGCGCTTGAGCCGCCTGTGGTCTGAGTAGTTAATTTGCTAACTTGACAAAATGCTCCTGAGGGGGGATATGACGAAAAGAGCTGAGAAATGGCCTGTAATTGGCTGATGATGACATCATCCGGTGACAACAATTGGCCGAGTGAGTCGGAGTTTAGGTCTACCTTCCGACAAAACTAACAAAATAAAAAAATAAAAAAATAAACCGAAGGCAGAGCAAGAAATCGCCCAGCCTTCGGCTGCGCGGTTTAAAAAACCGAAGGCAGAGCAAGAAACCGCCCAGCCTCCGGCTGCGCGGTTTAATAAACCGCGAGCCGAGCAAGAACCGCTCGGCCTACGGCCGCGCGGTTGATAAACCGAAGGCAGAGCAAGAAACCGCCCAGCCTCCGGCTGCGCGGTTTAAAAATGTTTCCAGATTGACGCAACGATTGCGCCATCCTTGATTGCGTGATTACTAATGACGTAAATTGTGGTTCGAAAAGGACTATGGTATAGTCACGAAGGAATGGCGGCCTGTTGGAAGGCGAGAATTAAGGCTTCGATAACCAATGTTATTATGGGCAAGGGATAAAACAAAAGCCTGTCCCGAAGGAGTTGTCAACGTGGAGGGTTGAGTAATATTATTTGCAAGTGGAATCTTCGAAATTGATGGAAAACCGCAGCGCATTGGCCAACCGGTACGTAAGCTTAAGCAAAAGATTTCAAATCAATGATTTATCGTTCTAAAACATACAAAAGGTTACTAATAAATCTTCATTGAAGAAACATGGGGTAGAAATGATAAGTTATATCCCAAATCGTAAGCGGAATCTCCGCTGTAGAGAAAATCCGACACAACAAATTCAAGCAATATTCTCTATTACTCAGTGTAAGCTTAAATTGAGTAAAGTTTACACTACAGTGGTATTATGTATAGAATGTAATGAGAACACAGGAATCGATGAAAATTAATATTGCACAAATAAATGGTCGGAAAATTATTATGATCCACACATGGAAGGATTGTGTCAATAATAAAATAAATTTTGGTCTAGTACAGGTACACTCAATCTTAAGTGAGTAAACCTGAATGAAAACATTTCATATAGACACGTTTTCCTTTCATGTTAACCTAAAAAACGTTTCATTCATGATAGCTCATTGGTAAATCTGTGTGATAATAGTGATGGTAATGATACATAAAAATAATGTAAATTAAATCTGTAGATGAATTTTGATGGATAACTAATTTTTGGTGAAGTATTTTATTGGTAAGGAGTAGTGTGTGGAATTTTGTGGAATTACAGTATGTTTTTGTAAGGTTTGGTATGTTAGGTGTGTGGTATTTATGTAGAATGTTAGGGACAATTTTGTCGGTCCGTTTGTCTTTGTTGTATAAAGTTTTGTAGTAAACGGTCGGTTTTTGTTTGTCTGTTTGTTTATCTTTAAGATGTCGTCTGTGGGCAGTCAGTGTAAGCCAGGGGAAGGAGTGTTCAGAGATAAGTTTGTCAGGATAGTCCAGAGCAGTTAGTCGTAGGGAGAACAGTTTGTATATAAAGTTGTAGTCGTCTGGAGTCGCGGAAAGTCTACTGTATCGTATTGTCTCAGTTTTTATTATAGCAGTGAAAATGTGTTGTGGATGATTGGATGAAAAATGTGAATACATGTATTTGTGATGTGGTTTTTGGTATACCTGATAGTGAACTTTGTGATTCATGATGGTGAAGTGGTTGAATGATAAAGTGAGGTCCAGGTAATGTGTTGTGTTGTGATTGGATGTGAAAGTGATGGGTATTTGTGAAGGGTACGAGCTGCAAAGGTTAGTAATGATGTTAGATAGGTCCGCTCTATTAGTAAGCATAAATCCATCATCTATGTAGCGACAAAAAATAAGAATATTAGCCAAGCAATTAGTCTTGTTAAAAAAAGAAAATTCGCTTAGTAAAAGCACGAGGTCTGCAATTTTCCGGCTATGGTAGCTTCCCATAGCGACCCCTTCAATTTGCTGGTAGGTGGAATTACCAGCAGCAAAAAAATTGCGTTGGTTAATTTCTCACCGCTGTTAAAAAAGTTATTTAGGGTAAGCAAATAATCCCTATAAAAAATAGGCAGGTTAAGCAGTTTGCAGCTCGTAATGATAGCATGAATAGTGTCATTTTTTTTTGTAATTTGTTTATTTTTTATTAGACCACAGACAAGTTACAATACTAAAGAAGTTGATTTTCTAATTACAGTTTACAGCTTATCTAGAACTTACAACTTACCAAGAGCAGAAAAGAAAAGAGAAGTTACGATTTACAGAAACACTACTCGGACTGAGTTACTAAAAACAAGAAAACAGTATAGTTACAAAAAAGACTACTTAGAAGGACTAATTTACAATACATTGCTTTCAATCTATGATTTACAATTAATAGGTTTTTTAAACAGAGTACTTAAGATAACCACACAGTTTAACTACGTGCACGGAGAGAAAAAAAGAGATAGACCTAAATGTAGGATAGGACAAGGTTAATTTTCTACTAGGTGTTTAAAGCAGCTATTAACTTTTCCCATTTTTTAAAGTGAGTAGCGAGTTTATTCCTCTCCCTCGCAATATGGAGTTCGATATTATAAACACGCCATATCCTGGCAATAAAGCCTCTCAACGAAGGTAAACTTCCAAGGCATTTCCTTACATAAATATAATATTTACCTAAAAGCATCACATGATTGATTAGAAGGAAATCTTCTGATTCTTCAAAAATCCCTAAAAACAAGCCTATCTCATTGAAGGATTCTATAACAATGTTATTTTCTTTAAGCCAGGACAAGACTTCTTTCCAAAATTCAGAAGACACTTTGCAGCGAGAGAGTAAATGTTCTAAGGATTCTGGTTCTTCATTGCAAAAAGTGCAATTCGGAGAATGCGAAAGGCCGAAGCGAAATAATTTGTCATTTGTAAAAACAATGTTCATGAATAGTGTCATGGTAAGTGATGTTGGTGTAAAGTGAGGTAAAGTCAAACGTCGTGAAACAAAGGTCGTCCATGTCAGTGATGTATTGTTTGTCCAATAGGTTCAGTGAGTCTGTGGAGTTGTAAATTAAATGTCTCGTTGTTTAAAAAAATCTTTCAGTTGTAAAATAATATTGTCTAATTCAGTTCCGAGTAGTCGTGAAGGGTTTGAGTCGTCCAACTGTGTGCGGTGATAATGGGTCTGCCTGTAAGTTCTATAATGTTGTGTGAAGCAGGTCAGTCTAGTTTGTGTACTTTAGGTAATAATTTCATATAG
>JAHPZR010030051.1:0-37500 GCA_019787425.1 Platygyra sinensis | reverse complement strand
CGCAAAACCCACCAAATCACTCAAATTCACTACTTTGTAACGAGCAAACAGTTTAAGTGGAAAACATAATTTAAAATACTTGGGACAGCTTGAGAATTTGTTTAGACAGAACATATGTATGCAAATGACGAGTGTCGTGAATCTCGCATGTAAACAATAAATAAACTATTGACATTTACATTCGCAAATGTCCGAAATTTTCGCCACTAAGCTTGGGAGAAGTTTCACATGCGTTATATCTTTTGATCTTTCCACAACTAGAAATAAACCAGTATTGAACCATGCGGTAAAATAACATTTCTAAAAAAAAAAGAGACAGAGTTATAGTGTTATTTACGGGAGATAACATATTTGTAAGGTTACTGCGTGACAATACCGACGGTAGGAAACTTGTGGACCTTGTGAAATCGAATGTTATGTCGTTTCTGACGCAAAAAAGCAGTTTTTCTTGTCACTCTGCATTTTAAACTCAGTCTGCATTTTGTACCAGGTCTGCAGTCTGCAGTCTGCATTTTGTACCTAGTCTGCATTTTGTACCCGGTCTGCAGTCTGCAGTCTGCAGTCTGCATTTTGTACTGACCGTTTCGTCACGTCTATTTTGAGAGCACACCAGAAGAGAATTTCTTGTTATTAGATTTCAAGTATAATTTGTATTTTTATCTAAGTTTGCTACCACGATCAGCATTTGTTTATGTTCTGTGATGACTAACTCCCAAATGCTTCCAAATGCTGTAAATTAGTTTCGACAAAGGCCTCGTCTATGTAGACTGTTTGTTTACGCAATGTACACTCAGTGTTATGTGCATATTTTTGAAGCATTCCTCTGACTTGGATACACAGCCTTAACATGGATGTTACTAATACCGGGAACGGGGAACGGTGGACAGAAGGGGTGTAGACAAAACGTGGGGTAGGCCATGGCCTACGCCATGGCCTAGGCCTAAGCCATGGCCTACCCTGTGGCCTACTCTATGGCCTACTGGTGGTCAAATTAAAAAAAAAAAAAAAAAACGCAGAGCATTGCCGCAAATGTAACCCGGTAGAAGTGTTCAGTATTTGCTCAAAAATATGCAAATAAGTCACAACCAATCACTGCTCAGTGTTCCCACGATACTTTGTGCATTTGATTATGTCGATTCGCGGAAAGAGAAAGCACTCCAACCAAACTTTCCAGAATTATCGTTTCGGCGAAATAGCAAGGAATTCAACAAAATCAGTTTTTCATTTCAAAAGCGTGTGAGAATTAAGACGAAATCCGATAGAAGATGGAGCAATTTCAGGTTTTAGTGGACAAAAATCTGTACCAGAGTAATTTTAAATATTTTACAGTCGTTTTTACATTTTTTTAAAGCTAAATACATAAATGATTGCCTGAAATAACACCGAAAAATAATTTCCCACGGGAACGAGAGAAAATAAATTTCAAAGTTCAGTGATTTTGTGGAAACACAGGCAAAATTCCATCATCAGTTTCATTTCACCAAAACTTTTAAGCGTTTCATACGAAGTTCAACATTCGTTTTGGACGTTTGGTGTTGCTAGAAATGAATTGTTTTGAGAAGATAATTAAAAGAGCCCTACAGAAGTTTGCAATACAATGTAAATAATCTTGGTACAAGATTTTTGTCCACTTGTTACTCCAACGTCCTGGCGGATTCCGTCCTAACATTTATACTCGGACCATAGTTACGGACGACCGAAGCGATGGAAGCGCAAAACTGTTTCAGTATTTGAAAGCTTCAAACGAAATTTGTTTAATATCGTAGACACTACCGGCGGGTCAGTAGACTTACTAAATTATTTCACACTCGTTAAAACAGAATACATACCTCACGTCCGAGCCGTCCTCAGACATCTAGCGGGGTTTCCAAACGAAACTGGAACCCAGTCCACAACGACTGCTGGTTTTTCTTACTGTCACGCGATGGTCACACTAGTAGTGATGATGTTTGCCCAAGTTTATCCGGCAGCCTGCTCCTCCATTCCTTATTCTATCAGTAGGTTAATACTGATCAAACCGTGGCCGCCAAAACAGCAGAAGAAACTCGTTGGTGAGACAGTCCTAACGTTCAATGATTTGCGGCGATGCTCTGCGGTTTTTTTTTAAATTTGACCACCGGTAAGCCATAGAGTAGGCCACAGGGTAGGCCATGGCCTAGGCCATGGCGTAGGCCATGGCCTACGCCATGGCCTAGGCCATGGCCTACCCCACGTTTTGTCTACACCCATTTGAAGCGGCTCTTCGTGACCTTGAAAATTAACCCACAGAAGTATAATTGGCCTCAAAAGACTTGTAAACTCCTCAAAAATAAATTTCTAGGCTCGAACTGGAGTGTTATTTTGATGGGGATTAAACAGAGCGAAGTTTATGATTTGGTATTAATCACTGAATTTTGCGTGTTTTTGACCAGACGTTAGCCTGAATTTCAGCCGTCTCCTCCTCTCGCTAAGGCTCGGGAGAGAGACGTCTGAAAGCACTGGGTGATAATGCTGTCCGGTGACGTCACGAGTGAAATGTGGTAATTTATGAAATTTCACACGTGAAAAAACGAGTCTAGACAAAACCGTTAAGTTTTGGTGACGTCAATCATCTCCGCCTCCTTATCGACCGTATGCAAAATTTACAAAAAAAGTCTTAAACTTTGCAGCGGTCCACTCGTAAAAATTATCATTTTACTTTCAGTATGCTCGGTTAGCTCACTAAATACACTGGGATTAGATATTCCTTGAAATTTGTAACTGAAGACGGGCGGATTGTTAAGTGGGTTTCCCAACGGCCATTCGCATGCATGAATGACCCCGAGTCGGAGAGCAAGCAAATCTACAACGCGAAGAACTAAATTATTTCTTTACGTATTCGTGGAGCTACTGTCTGAGCAAAACTTCAAATGAAACTTATAATTTTGTGGTAAAAGGTTATAAGTTTCATAGGTTTAAGTATATGTTCAGCCCGTAGCCCCAAGAAAATACCTGCGGAATAATTTGTTTGCTCGCGTGCAGATTTGCTTGCTCTGGGGTCATTCATGCATGAGAATGGCCGTTGAAAAACCCAACAAACGTCTTCATTTATGGATTTCAAGGAGTGTTTAATGCCAATGTAATTAGTGTGCTAGCCGTACATATCGAAAGAAAAATGATAATTTTTACGAGTGAACTGCTGCAAGTTTTCAGACTTTTTTTCAGGTAAATTTTGCATACGACTATACTTTCGTTTGGAAAATGGTTGTGCTGCCATATAATGGTAAACTATGTTATATTAAGTTGTATCACGTCTGTAAACAGTGTAAATAATAAAACTGGTAAAACTTGGTAAAGCTGCTTTGAAAGTTCAATCACTACTGACTAGTGGAACCGATGATGACTATGATATATTAAGGACTTCCCATATCCGTAAGCAAGTTTACGAATACATCGCTTCCGCTAAGAAATTCTGCAGCTGCCTTTTCCTCAACCTCTTTCCCAGGGCTTTTCCCTTTGAAATTGGGAGGGGCGGGAAAAGACCCTGGCATCGGCTGGTCACGTGATCCTTCATAAATATTTCCTGAACTCTAATTTATGCAATCGCTGTTAAATCCTCCATTGTTATTGGTTGATGGAATTCCCCGCAAAAATACAAATTGTCATTAATTTAAGCGGCAATAGTAGGCTAGTGAGCTATCGAGTCTGGTAAATCGAATACGTTTTCTGCGTTAAAAATCTCTTGTATGGAGCCTTCGACTCCCAAAAAGCTTCATCCTCGAAATTCGGTGTGTCGGCTGTGTGGTGATGCGAACGAAAGCCGTCACATGCTGCGGGTTTTAGGCAAAAGCGGCATCGAAAAAAACCTTCCTGCGAAAATTCATTATGCCTGTGGAATTACCATAAGCGAGGCTGATTGCCTTCCAAAGTTGGTCTGCAGGAAGTGCGAATCATTTGTCTTCAAGGTGAGCGACTTCAAACAAAAGAGTGGAAATATTCAAAGTGATCTTGAACTGGAACAAAAGTGTTCAGTGAAGCGTTGCACGGAATTGTCGCCATCTTGCATTCAACCCTCGAAACGAGCGGCTACCGAAATCCACGGAAAAACCTCCGCAAAACAGCTTGTGTTCGGACAAAAACCAGTCCAGACTAACGAAGGCGACCATGAGGAACCCATGGGAGAGGAAAGTTCGTCCGCACTTGGGCTCAACAATGCCGAAGAGGTCGAAGAATCAAACACACTACCTGAAGTAGTTTGCGAGCAAGAGCTCCAAGTAAACGATAACCTAATTATTAGAGCATTGAATTCAAAGTCGCCGTCTAATGTGGCAGAAATTATAAGGGAACACTGCCCGCTAGCTCGGAGGTGATTAGCCAAGTACTATTCACCTCCGAGCAGCTGAAGAAAAACGAAATGGCTTTTGTGTGTATAAAGGTACTCTGGTTCGCTAGTTATTCAGCTTGTGTGGTATATACTAAAACAATTATTCACCTCAGTGTTGGCAAAAGTGGTGGTTATTTACCTTGCCTCTTCGTGGCTTGGCAAATATCCACCACTATACACGTCCACTTAAGTGAGTAATTGTAAAATATTAAATGCCATTGGAAATTAAATTGTTTTATCAATTGTAAAGTCTGCATATGAGCCAAGTGGCCCACTAGGCTGGAGTCTACCTCCAGTTTCAGTAGCCTGAAAAAAGATGCAATTATTTATAGTCACCCCCCTGGATGGGATGCTAGTCCACTTCAGGGTTATGCCTCGGCATTAAAAACCCCAGAACCTATTGATACACCTGGGTGGAGATAGGCACTGTGAGAGTGAAATGTCTTTCCCAAGAACATAAAACAGTGGCCCTGGCCGAGGCCACCAGACCACCTTATCCGGAGACAAGCGAACTAACCATGAGGCCACCTTGCTTACAAAAAACAAGTTATTGAGGGGAATATTTAATTACTGCTCCATTTACAAGCAGCAAGGCTTCTGATCAATCAAAATCTGTTTGCTTTGATCAAAAAATGATCTGATGTTTTGCTAGTTCAAGTCCTGTAATGATTAAAATAGCATTTCTCACTAAATGGCAATAAAATATAATCATTTGGGTGAAGAATACATTGAGTATTCACCACATGTAATTTATGATAAATGTTGCCAGTGATCAAAAATGTTAAATTATACAGGGATGATGCCATACCACATCTGATATAATCAACTACAGCTGAAAAAGAATAGCAATGCACCATTGATTTAATATTAAAGTTTTGTGCTTCTTCACATGCAGGTGTTCACAACAGCTTCAATTTTTTTTACCAATAACTGTGGGCATGTTTGGATTTCTGTGCATTGAAGGTGATAAAAGACTGAAAAAGGGGAGCAGGTTCATTCTCTGACTCTAAGTATCATCATATGATGTAAAAAAGCTTAAAAGTAATTCTTTATTACAACAGTCTGGTATTAGACTTTATTATTCAACTTTTATACACTGTACGTATTCAGATTTTCTGATTGTTTTTATTATCTCTTGTATTCTGAATCAGAAACCATGATCTACATGAGTTGCAGTTAATAAGAAATCACGTAGGTCAAAAGCTGAACTTGACTTGAACAAAACTTATAAATTTACTGGGATTTTGTGAAATATATATGAAATAATCCATATTTGTACTGCGGTTGTAGATGAATGTGAAGAGTGATCATCGCAGTAAATTTTCCAATTAAATTGGAAAATTTACTGCGATGATCACTCTTCACATACATTTACTGGGATTTTCTTATTATTATGATAGAACTTCAATTTCTTTGACCATGAGTCTCTGGCTCAGGATATTTGGTAACAACCTTTCCTATTATCACTAGTTATTTAAAAAAAAATTGTATTAATTCTGAAAATAATATTATCATAACTTCCACAAAAGATGTATACCAGTAGTGTGTAGAATATGCATTGTGATTTTACGGGCCTAAAACATTAAGTGAATAGCTCATTTGAGTTGCTCTAATCAAAAATTATATTACAAGGGGTTGTGCATTTGAAGTCTGCAGCAGCCCTCGGTGACTTCTGTTTGCCTCAGGCAACAATGAAATTTTATGTTCTCAGCAAAATATCATGCTGGTATGCCCTGTATTACATAAGTTATCTAGAGTTGTTACTCCTTAAGTTCATTTTTCCTAAGAGCACAACCTAGAATCAAGTAGCAAACTAGGTCAGATGTAAAAGAAACAATGTGGCACAAACTAATTAAATACAGTAATTTTACCCAAATGAACTTGCAGAATCATTCCATCTTCAGTTACAGCTGTACATGTTAGCCAACAACGACATTTAAAGAAAAACATACATCATCAATAAAATGTTTTCAGTTTTAAAGAGGCAATAAGATCAGTCACTTTAAGTGTCACTGGTGTTGTCTTCAATAAGCGGAGCATACTTGCTTATGAAGGAAAAAATCTTTGATGAACAGGTCTCATTCCATATTTTGAAGTCATCAAGAAGGTCTGATTCTGTTTCAATGTAGTCAATTCCTTCCATGATCTTTTGAAGGGCATTCTTTTCATGGGAGAAACTGAAAAGCATCTCACCAGGTAAACTTGTATGAGCCTCAAACTCAGTCAGCTCACTGAAAATAAGTTCTTCAAGCACAGCTTTATTTTCAGTTGGCAAGGATCTCACTTTACGTTTAACTTTACCCTCCCGATCATCACTGGCCAGCTGGAGGACATCGGCAGTGACTCCTCTCTCTCCTAACACTTTAAGCTGGTCCTCAATAATAGAGTTCAGAGGACAAACAACGATGACAACATTTTTGTCTGCCTTTACGGGCAAGAAATCTGGCAAAAGCTGAAACAGGAGCGATTTGCCGAAACCAGTAGGCAGAACGGCAATAACATCGTATCCATTCAGTAAATACTCGAAGCACTTCACCTGAAGTGGCTTTAGGCAAAAGGAAGGAAAGTTACATCGATTTAGAGCTAATCCAAGGCGACAGATTACCGATAAGTTTTCTCGCGACTCCGCCATCTTGCTAGAAAATTATTTCACACATTCGTCATATCGTAATTTATTACACCCAGAATTTTTGGGTGTTTGGGATCACGTGACCAGCCGATGCCAGGGTCTTTTCCCGCCCCTCCCAATTTCAAAGGGAAAAGCCCTGGGAACGAGGTTGCCTTTTCCTGTTGCAGATTGAGGTTTTGAACTCCAAATGCCGAGCATACACCAGAAACAGCTTCAACTCTTGTGGCGTTAGCTCGCGATTTTATTTGCCATCTTCAGTGAACGCGCGAAGTTTGGCGATAGAATTATTCAAATTATTCGCGTCAGGCAAATAAATTAACACGGCAACCATCAGAACCACTACCAGGTTTTCGGGTAGTGACGTCACCGGACAGCATTATCGCCCAGTGCCTTCAGACGTCTCTCTCCCGAGACTTTGCGAGAGGAGGAGACGGCTGAAATTCAGGCTAACCAGACGTGGGACCGCAACGGATTTTTTAATTTTTGGCGGGTTTAAAAAAATATTTCAAGAAAAAAATCACACCACGTTTCAAGGCTTACCATAGGCTATCTCTGAGAAGAATATGAAAATTTTGATTTTTCATGATGTGCCACATGTTTTCGATATGGCTCGGTCCTAGTGGACATTCCCTCTTAAGATCAACTATTCCTGGGTTGGTTTTCATCTGGACCGGGTTGTTCAAAGCCCGATTAAGGTGGCTGAACACAATTTTTGATACCTCTGTTTCATTTACATTTTTCTCTAAAACCCTTGATCCTTTGGTCACCAAAAATTGCAGCAAGCAAGTTAGCAACACAAACTTAAACTTTTTGATAATTAAGCTGACGTATGTACCGTTGCCATGGCAACATGATCAAATATAAACAGGTGTTTAAAATCGGTTTTGTTTATTTGCAAAAAATCTAGTCATTAGATTTTCTTTATAATTTGCATGCAACAAGCTTGTAACGATACTCGCAAGTTAGCGCTATTTTAATAATAATTTAACAAACAGATCTTTAATTATCCCTCTTTGAAGGTTCACTAGCATATCTTGAATTTCCTTTGTTAAAGTTCAATTTTTTTTTCAATCCTCCAGTTACTTATTTCCTAAAGTATTTTCGTGCCAAATTTCGTGAAATTCTAATGAGTGGTTCTCGAGAAATAAGCGCCTCCGAGAAGTCAATTTTTCACTCAATCGCACTTTTTTCGACTTACTACGCATGCGCTGCATTTAACTGGGTTCTTTTAGCAACAAAGAAATAGCAGAGCTGAGTTCTTTGCATCGTTACCTTTCCAACATACCTTTGTAATAAAAGAGTAAAACCATCAATTCAATACATTGTGTTCATTTGTGAAGAAAAAAATAGTACAGATAGCGCAGACATTGAGCAAATAAAATGATCGCTCTATTTATGCCATGTTTGTTTTTATGCAATACTTGTGCGCGCGCTGAATCGCGTTAGCAAGAGCGCGCGCCAAAACTGTGTTCGGCCATCTTAAGCTAACCCAGCGAGGTTAGCGAGAATTTTGATTTGAGTTTTGTAACTTTTTGGTTAGGTAATCCGTTTTTATTGTTTGCCCTCCAGTGTATGAGCTGTAGTAATCTCAAACTACACCTAACGTTAGTGGTGAAAAACATGTTAAACAAGAAAAAAAAAATGCCTCAGTTAACCTGTAATCCCGGGTTAACGTTAAGCGGCTTTCGAACAACCCGGCCCTGGGGCCTATTTCTCGAAGGTCCTGGTAATTTAAAGGGCTCGAAAACGTATTTAAATCAAAGTCTCAAGAAAAGTAGGGTGAGTTCTGACCTCTAATGAAGTCTGTTATGTTTTTCTTTTTAGCTGATAACTTTACTGTATAGTTTTAAAAACTTTAGAAACTCCCGTCTGGAATGGAAAACAAAACAGCTTAACGGGCCCGGTAATTACCGGGAGCTTCGAGAAACAAGCCCCTGGGGCCCGTTTCTCGGAAGACCGGGTAACTTACCGGGCCCCGAATGATGAAGTCCATTTTGTTTCTTTAGGTGATAACTTAACTGTACAATTTTCAAACCTTTTGAAACTCCCGTCTAGAATGAAAAACAAAAGGATCAAATTGGGTCTCTGGGAAGCCGGACCCGATCTAAAATAACAGGGCCCGGTCACTAAACACTACCTCCGTACCAATACAACGGCCCCCATATCAATCGTACTCCTATATTATCTTGGGATGACGAGCCCGACTTGAGATTACTAGGCAACCGGGCCCGATCTAATAGAAAAGGGCCCGGCCAATAAACCCTCCTCGACGACGACGGGCCCGACTTGAAACGGGGTCGCCAGTTGGCACCCTATTAGTATAGGGCCCGAGGTTTTAACTCAAAAGCCGGGCCGATTTACAGCGGGCCAGATCGGGATGCGATTGAGCCGGGACAAAAAGTGTGCCCGGCATGTAATTTTCCAACCTCACTAGATTTATTGCAAAATCGGGCCCGATATTAGGCCCGTAAATCTTGGCTTGAAACTCTTGTAATTTCCCCGGGGGAAGGCAAAAAAACCGCACAAAAGATTTTTGAAAACGGGATATTGGTAAAAGGAATGGAAAGAGATAACATCGGAGTTAAAGAATTATATTTTCTCACTTTCTGCACTTGTCTTCCGGTGGTTTTTTGTTTGTCAAGATAATCATTTACAATTTCCAGCTCGCGCCTTGTAAATTGCAAAAAAAAGTTGCGAAGGTATAACACCTCTTCTTCAACTTGCAATTTTGTTCAGTCGTCGTCGTTGTCTTGCAAGTAACAAGTAAAAATTGTGTCGTGTAACATCATCGTGTAACATACCCGAGCTCAGAAAAATAATACTTAACTCCATGAATTCTGGCGAAATCTAAACAGTGCTGTTATTTGTAGATCGCGCATACTATCGAGAGTGAATAACCTAACTAATCATAAAAATTACAATTTCCTCGATTGTGATTGGCTTAAAAAATTCCTATTTATCACTAACGGAAGACTTCTGTAGACGTTGCCTGAGCTTCATTATACCCCTAAAAGATACCATTTAAAACGGAATAGGTTCGATAACTAGCTGTTGTTCAAGAGAGGATCCCGTGGGCACTTGTAGACCCGACTCGCATAATCGAGAGATCCGCCGAAATCAAGCCTGAAAACAGAAATTAAATAAATGCGTTTCTTTTAATTATTATTTCTTCTAGTGCACCCTAAACGGTACTTTGACAGCTAAAAATGCTGATGTTTCGTCCTCAACACCCTAAGTGAGACCAGAATCCTTGATTTGTACCCGAGACGACGAAAATTTGTCAACCTTTTCACTGGACGAAAAAATGGATTTACCAGGGTAACAAAACTAAAGCAAAAGTGTAGCAAATACCACATTTGCACAAATTTGCTCAAATCTGCTCAGGAGCAAAGATTGATGTTGCACTAGATTTGCCACCCGTAGCAATGAAGGTAAATGCCACATTTGCTCAGGATTTGCGCCTTTGCGCAAAGGTGATGTGTAACTGTAATTTTGGGTGGCATTTACATATGGCTCAAATGTGATAGAAATTTGTTTGTTTGAACTACCTTTACATATGACGCAAATAAGTGCACAAATTTGCTGTTTTGCTTGACGTTTGCCCCTATTATATAAGCATGTAAACTTAGTACTTTGACGAGGTTGCAAATGTTAGCAAAGCGTTAAAACTTAACAGTGTTTGCTTGGGTAGGAAAGGTTGTTCAAAATATGATTTATTGATCATGTTTGCACACGTAGGAAACTCTGGGCGAATGTAATAATTGACCCACATTGCTTTGTGTGCCAAATATGAACAAACTTTAAGTATTCTAACACATATGCTCATGTAGCAAATGTTACTAAACCCTTTATTTTGAACAATCTTCTTGGGAGCGGCAAATGTGATCAAACTCTTAATATTGGGAAATTTTGCTTGCAGCGGCAAATATGGTCCAAATTTAAGTCTTGAAGAAGTTTGCTTGGGGCGGCAAATGTGATCAATCTCTTATTGTTGACCATGCCTGCTCGGATAGCAAATATAAGCGGTGTCAAAGTTCTGAACAAGTTTGCTTGGGGTAGCAAATGTGATCAAACTCTCAATATTGAGCAGGTTTGCTCAGATATAACAAATATAATCAAAGTCCAAGTTTTGACCAAGTTTGCTTCAGGGGGCAAAATGTGCTAAACTTTAAGTATTGAGCAAGCTTGCCCAGATGGAAAATCAATTTAAAAAGAATTCCAAGTAAAGAGTCAAAGTCAAAGATAATTCAGCCGTTACATTCCTTTTATAATATGTTTTTTATCATTATTTGCTCATACTCTGATCCCTGATCATGAGAGAAAAACAAGAACAATTAACAAACCAAAAAACAGCTCTCTTAAAAATATTTTTCGTTTTTGCTAAAGAATTTCAGTCACAAGATTACAGTAAATCAGTAAATATTAGATAATATGATGTACTATATGAGTTAGTCTCTACTCTATTGTCAATCAGATGATAACTATAAAATAGCCCATCAGAGAAGTATCGAATTTTGAGCTGGGCTTTCTCAAAGTTGCCTCAAACCTATTTCAAAAAAGAAGCTTTTTCGGTTTGGACTACTTTAGCCGAATCCCTTTTCCTTGGGAGTTTGTGCCTGCTCCACAAACAACGCCAAGGAATGCAAATACTTCTGGTTGTCTTTTTTCGCCCCGTGCCATGATCGTGACGATCGATGAGATCAGTTTCTTGGTTGACTGAAACTCCCATATACCTGGTAATTTGCTCCTTTAAAACAAGTTTAGAGGGATAAGTTTGTCGTAGGGACATGGAATCCTGCCATCTTTCGGCTGCATGACGCGTGAGACTATGGTCGCAAAATGCGAACTTGTTCTTTAAGGAACCTCACCAGTTGCCTAAACAAACTTAATAGGTCCACGTAAACAATATTTGGAAGAGAACATTTCACTTCAAAGATCTAATTGCAATATTTTTGGGCTTACAGACACTGTACTTGGCCTTATTTGCTATGGAAGCTCGATTTTTTTTTAAATTTCGGATGTTTTTCCGGGCATTTCCTGTCCAAAACGAATTCGGTGAGCCCCCTTTTTTATATTTCTGACATAACTAACTCATAATCTGTGGAAAATGTCTCATAAAGAAAACAACAATAAAAAACTTTCGCGCGAGAGTTCTTAAGCGGTGATCACTAACATTGACTTCAATAACAAATTTGTCGTCTGAGTACTTGAAGTATCTACAAAACTGTACATTATAATGTAAACAATTCGTTGCATATCCAAAGCAAGCGACGCCGTTATCGATCCCATCACATACAAAAGTTTCTATAGATTATGTGAGATCAATAACATTTCCGATCATGCAATCCAAAACCATTGAAAAATTCAGAAAAGCTGTGTCAAAGTTCTTAGAAGTGCCTTTCTAGCCCCAGTTGATCACATGCTCAGGTTCTAATGCATTTAAGGCTAAAAAACATCCTGATTATGCTTTTTTCCTTGAGACATGAAAATCATACAATCGTAAGCAGAAGTCCTTGGGACACTTATGTAAAATCTCTTTAGTCTGCTTTAGCATTTTGCGTCATATATCAGTTTTCAGCTCGGTTATATAGTGGTTTGCAGCTGCGTATAAGAGTGATTCTTGTTAGTTGGCTTTATTTATCGAGATTTCGATATTTGCGAAGTAGAAAAACTGGAAAATCTGTACTTTTTGGTTACCTGCATTCCATTCTAGTATTCCGTCAATAGCGAGCTTATTCGTTTGTAGCAATCAACATTATTGAGAATAAAGAGAGAGAATTTCACGAGTAAATCGCGTAGTCTCGCGTATTCCGTTTCTTCGCTGGTTATCGATCTTCGTTAGTTTCTTCGGTATATTTAACATGGGACTAATAAAAGCCGAAAAATGTCGATTACAAAAACAAACGTCATCAAAGACTAAGACTGAAATGTGGAACAAAAAAGACCAAAAACTACTAGACTGCTCCAGTCTATCTCTTGCAAAATGAAAGATTCTGTAAATTCAGAGCAGACCAATCACACCATTTGGGGGTCCCGGATCGGTTGCCAAGTGCGATGAAAGTAAATTTAATCACAAAGCGAAGGTATGTCGATATTTATATCCTTGTATTTTCAGGGGTTCTTGCAAACGAATGATATGCCGTTAAAGCAAGTGGCAGCAAGAAATACAAAAAAAGGCAGGCACCTACCACTGTTGATGCCTTAAGTTTCTATATGATTTAACATAAATAAAGCGCTATTTTCCTAATTTATAATTTAGACCTAATTTTTAGTGACCACAGAAAAACCATTGCCGAATTGGCACTAACTATTGGCAATCCAGGCAATACAAAGAAAAATAGAGATCTGAATAATCGATCATAAAAAAGTAGATATTTCCATGGTGACTTCAAACGGTGTAGTCAAATAATTCCACTCGTATTTTATTATTGTTTTTTTTTTTAACAATTATGCGCCGAAGGCGAAGTGAACATTGTCAAATAATCCACGAGATGATATCGAGGGGATTATTCGACAATATTCACTGAGCCTTAGGAGAATAGTTGTTTTAGTATAATTGCTCAGGTGATTATCAGAAAAAATTAATCTTCTTTAAGTTTTTGTTTGTTCTTCAGCGCGTTGGTCATTTTAGTGCTTCAGAGCGCGCGCATCCCCGTAATCACCTGAGCAATAGTACAACAGCTAATGAGCAAGTAAGTTTAGAAGTCTTTTGATACACAAGGGAATGTGTACTGACTAGATTCCAAAGTCGAAAAGAAATGATTAGCAATGATGCAATAGCGTCACCGAGTTGAAAGGGCTTGGAATGATAAGAACGGCGACTAGAATATAACTGGCGAGACCTGGCTGGAGTCTATTGAGCTACTATGAAAGCGATAAAAAAATAAAATAAAGCAGGACTATCGCTTTGATGAAGTTTGTTTATAATTAAGACTCAAAGTATAAAATATTCAGGCTAGTCAAATCAACCCGAATATGTAGTATATCTATTCAAGTCTCAGACCGATCGGTAATAGTGTAAGCCAAGTTCTTCAAGAAACTGAAAGGGGCTGTACTGTTCTATACTAAACTGAAAGAGCTGAGATTGAATACAGTATGTTCAAGATCGATTTGGTCCTTTTTCAGTAAAAACAATGTAATCACAGTTTCTATTTTCTGCAGTACAATAGGGGAAGGAGAGCTGCCCGTGACTCGTGGGTTTTCGGAATAGTCTCTTGTGACTATAGGCCATCAAGAGGCTATTTCCAGGTTGTCCAGAGAAGGGATGCGGCCACTCTTCTGCCAATCATTAATAGATGCGTTCGACCAGGGACAGAAGTGCACAGCGACGATTGGGCTGCATACCGCAGATTACTTCGCCTGCCGAACGTCAGCGCACATCATGTCGTTGTGCATGCGCATAATTTCGTTGATCCCCGTACCGGCGTTCACACACAGGAAGTGGAATCTGCATGGAGTAACCTCAAACTGCCCCTAAAACAGAGAAAAGGGTTACGGAGAGGAGATCTTCAAGCCTATTTGGATGAGCGTATGTGGCGACAATGGAGAGGAGGCAACCAAAGAGACAAAATGCGAAATTTTCTGGCCATTTTGCCCCTTCAATTTCCAACGGATACTCCAGTTTTTTGAACTTTTCGATATATAAAAAATACCCTCCGTTTGGCACGAAAATATAAGATATTTGTCCGAGGTGATTATTTGTTACGAAAGGCGAACAGTTTTCCGAGAACGAGGCTCAAGAAAAAGGTTTTATATAACCGCGAGCTTCGAGGAAAAGATAATATGCAAGGACAAATATATGAGAATATTTTGGCGCCAAATAATGGTGTTTCTCGTTCTTCAAATATTTTTAGCAACAAGCGAGATTTGTCAGTCTGTAATATGTCAATCAGGAAAATTATGAATACTATTCAATGAATATGTATAGGAAATCGTATGAACGCGAGTGCATTTCGTGATATATGGGCACGAGTGATGTTTTTCAAGTTCTCAAAATTGCACGAGCCGCAGGCGAGTGCAATTTGAGAACTTGAAAAACATCACGAGTGACCATATATCACGAAATGCACGAGCGATCATACGATTTTTTATTTATAATATTCTCAACAAAATTATAACAAAAAAATCGAGAAAACGCGACCGTCACGCTTCTATGGACACGCTACTCTGAACTGGCTTCCAAACTGCTCACATGTTTTATTTCAACCAATCAATTACAACCTAGTGACAGGTAAACCAAGCGTGAATTTTCAGGTAAACTTCAGAAACTTTATAAACTGAACAAGTTTTTATATCAAGAGCATGAAAAATCAGTTAAGCGATGGCAAGTTTGTAATTGTTCCGTAATGAGTTACCTCGAACAGACAGTTAATGCTGATCCGAACTTTTGGGTGAACTGCCTGTCCTTGAATGACGCTAAACGTGACTTGACAGTTGTGGAAATTGTTTACCGTAAAAGCATGATGGCTACTTGCTTGCTGGATCTGTTCCGTACTAGTTGGAAGAAAATTCCACACTGAAAATCCTAGGAAACTGTTTGATGTTGTTGTCTGTGGAGTTCTGCTGATGTGTGATGCGTGATAGCTGTCGATGCTCCCTTTCATTTCCTTCATTGTAGTCGTTCGGCGACTTTTCATTTGCGTGGCCGATCACCTGAATAATAGACTGCCTCTAAACGTTTGCTGCCCTCAGTTGCTTTCCACTACATCGTCTGAGACTAACTCCTGGACTGGAATCGCCGAGAGTTTTTGCTGTCCATAGTATTTCTTCTTCTTTGCTTGTCAGTGCACTTGCCGCGTTCGGCCTCTTCCCTTTTCCTTGCTGGCGAAGATGTCTTACTTTTCGCTCGAGCACGAACTTGGACTGATAAAACTCCCGGTCCCGTGTAATTGAGTACATGTAGTCACGTTCTTTTAAACACCGGTAAAAGGCTGCCAGCAT
This sequence comes from Platygyra sinensis, assembly GCA_019787425.1. Classification (NCBI taxonomy): domain Eukaryota; kingdom Metazoa; phylum Cnidaria; class Anthozoa; order Scleractinia; family Merulinidae; genus Platygyra; species Platygyra sinensis. The sequence continues at coordinate 21,589 of JAHPZR010030051.1, read as the reverse complement.
GGACTTCAAACTCTCCGGTTCGTACTCTAATCCATCTTTGGTAAGTACTTCAGCATTTGTAACTTTTCATCGAGATCTTCGTGCTCATACTCCTCCAGTTTAGGATTGAATTTTCTGTCATTTCCGCAGTTTTCCCAGACATTCAACTACGTTTGTGTTAATTTAGAAGAGCTTTTGTTTTTTGCCTTTAGTTTTAGCTGGTCAACAACTATTTCGTCGGACGAAGTATACCGGCTTTCAGCCATTTTGTTTTTGCTTCAGTTAAATTTCGCGCTTCCCCTACAGTTTCCATAGCAACTTCCGTATTGCACTCTATAACCTCTATTTGCACTCTATAATCTATTTATGCACTCGTTATTGACCAATCAAATACTTGAAATTTTGTTGAGTATATTATAAGTGCTCTTTTGACACGTTCTTAATGGAAGGACTGTTGAACAGAGTAGAACGTGGTTGAAACCAAGCGAAACAGTTCCAAAGAGCTTAATTATTTGAGGAAATTGTAATTTTTATGATTAGTTAGGTTATTCGCTCTCGATTGTATGCGCGATTTATATAATTTCGCCGGAATTCATGGAGTTAAGTATAATTTTTCTGAGCTCGGGTATGTTACACGATGATGTTACACGACACAAATTTTACTTGTTACTTGCAAGACAACGACGACGACTGAACAAAATTGCAAGTTGAAGAAGAGGTGTTATACCTTCGCAACTTTTTTTTGCAATTTACAAGGCGCGAGCTGGAAATTGTAAATGACTATCTTCGACAAACAAAAAACCATCGTAAGGAGTAACAAGTGCAGAAAGTGAGAAAATATAATTCTTCAACTCCGATGTTATCTCTTTCCATTCCTTTTACCAATATCCCGTTTTTCAAAAATCTTTTGTGCGGTTTTTTTGCCTTCCCCCGGGGAAATTACAAGAGTTTCAAGCCAAGATTTACGGGCCTAATATCGGGCCCGATTTTGCAATAAATCTAGTGAGGGTGGAAAAGTACATGCCGGGCACACATTTTGTGCGGGCTCAATCGCATCTCGATCGGCCGGTATCGGGCCCGGTTTTCGAGTTAAAACCTCGGGCCCTACTGGCGACCCCGTTTCAAGTCGGGCCCGTCGTCTCCGAATACGAGGAGGGTTTATTGGCCGGGCCCTTTTCTATAAGATCGGGCCCGGTTGCCTAGAAATCTCAAGTCGGGCTCGTCATCTCCGTATAATACAGGGGTACGATTGATATGGGGCCCGTTATACTGGTACGGAGGGATCAAATTGGGTTTGTGGGAAGCCGGATCCGATCTAAAATAACAGGGCTCGGTCAATAAACGCCACCTCCGTACCAGTAAGCTTCTCTCTCACCTCTCATCATCCCTTCTTGTGAGACAAAGTTAATATAAGCCCCTATTAGTTTAGCTAGGGAGGAAATATGGTGTACTATAAAGTCAAAGACCATCTTGGAAGATCCACATTGTTCAAAGTATTCACATTTAACAGAGTTGGGCTGGCTATCCTCTCCTATGCACAAAGTTCATTGTAAGATGCAGGGAAAGGTATATTGTGTGCATGTTCTTACATGACTGTATTTAACCTTGGGAAAGTAGAGAGGATAAATCCATGGTTATGTAAGCTACAATTTATCAATACGATAGTAATACTACAGATTGTTCTTGAGTCTTTTCTTAACTTCTGTTATCAGCACTGTTAATTAAACATTTTAAACTATGGTTAAACTGGCTGGTCCAAACCAGATTAATACCAGTGAGGATAAGATTTTGTAGACCTGTGTCAGTATTAAAGCCCTAACTGTTAGTCTGCTATCTTTTCTTTTCGAGGGATTGGGGTTCCATTCTTACATTGAAGAAGTCAGATCAGTTCTTCAGCAATCAGGAATGCAAAACTCAAGCTGCTGTAAGTATTAGGACTGTCTAAAACTTAGCTAATAGATAAGCATGCAATTATTGATCAATGAAATACTCAACAGAATTATCTTAGTTTTGTTTCAGTAGTCATCAAAATGTCAATCCAACCTTACTTGTACAATACATGTATGGACGTTTGTATGTACAGTAGCATATTATACCATGGTTTAAAGCAACACTAGGCATAAAAAAAAAATGAAATATTGTCTGTGATAACTTTGAAAAATTGTTTCTTGGATGTTCATTGCAGAACAAAAGAAGGGCAAGCACACGACTAGAGAACCTGGTATGTTTGTTTAAACTAATCCTTGTGTTCACTGTGATATCCGTTAAACTTGAATGTATACATGTATGAATAATAATGGCACAGATCAGGAAAAAAGCTTTTCAAAGCTGTGGGAAATTTAGTATCACATGTTTCTGATAATAAGGAGCATAGTGCTCGCTCTGTGCAAACTAGTGTAAGTTAGTCTTTCGCAGCTGTTTTTGCATTATCTCTGGGGGAATGTAGGTGAATACTCAGGCATGGATCTGCGATCAACAGGGCTGAAACAATGAGTGCCAAAGTTTCAAGTTTCTAGGAGTCCAGGGCTATTCTGTTATGAAATGTTTTGGATTTCAACTCCTGTAGTCGCCTTTCCTGGGTTTCAACGTTATTCTGAAAAATTTGAACGATTTCTGCAGAACACTGGAAACTGGAGTGGATGTGTGCCTGAATGCTAGTTTTCTTTTTGTTTTTAAATAGTAATTTTTATTATAATTATTATTTTTTAATTTTTTGTTACCAGGGAATTCCAGAGTAAGAGTTGCTCAGGCAACAGCAAGAACTCTTTCAACAAGCCAGGCTGCAGCAGGCGCAGGTATTAAATTGCTTTTGTGATGGACTAGCATAAGATAATGTGGAGAGTGGAAATACCTCTAATATTGCTTCATGCTACAGCAACCATAGATAAGTGTCAGCCTGGTGGACAACTGGGCTTGCACTGCAGTTAAGTTAGCCTCGTGTTAGCCAAGTAGATTAATCAAGAAGTTACTAGTAAGTGGGGGAGGTGAGAACTTACTTGGTGTCCCAACATTTTCATGTGGGATCACAGATGTTGACTAACTGTGGGCTGTTACTGGGCAATCTGTGATGTACAGTGTACCATGGTGTGTATCAGTTACTTGCAGGAAGGAAGCTACCAATACATGTGTGCTTCTAGTCACTTAACACTACAGAAATTAGAGCCAATATTCTAAGAAGGGATGGCATTGTGGTGAGAGCGCTCGCCTCCCACCAATGTGTCCTGGGTTCGATTCCCGGACTCGGTGTCATATGTGGGTTGAGTTTGTTGGTTCTCTTCCTTGCTCTGAGAGGTTTTTCTCTGGGTACTTCGGTTTTCCCCTCTCCTCAAAACCCAACATTTCCAAATTCCAATTCGATCTGGATTATTGTCAAGCACTGTATTATGAGCCTCTGGCTCGGGTGATCACGCAAGCACTCGCTGTGTTTGACATTAAATTTACATTTATTTATTTTATTTTATTTTTTAATGCTGGTACGCCAATGTAAAGTGCCAAGCTAAAGTCAGCATCAGGTGGAAGTGTCCCTGATGCTGCTGGAGATTATTCCACTTTTCATCTATCCCAGGTAGCCCTGCTGATCTCTATCTACACGCAATGAAGTTAACAAATTGACGTCAGTTTTTTATGCGTCTGTCCTGTTATTGATCATGAATTTCGTCATAACATTGTCAAAGTAGTGTGGATCCACGAGGCGATAGCCAAGTGGATCCGCAGACTACTGACAAATTGTCAAATTGCCCGCTCTCGCTCGCTGACGCGTCGCATGAATTTCAAATTTATGTGTCTGTCCGCATATGGACAATAAAATTTAACCAATGAACGCGCGTGAATTTCTGCAGTTATCGTAAAAAGTGGATTTCACATTTTTATCTTAAAATTTTAAGTTGTTAAATTGGTTTAATTTGTGACTTCTCATCCTTCAGGCTGAACAAGAATTCCAACAACTTCAGCAAGCACAGACAGCGGCCTACCAACAACAACAACAACAAATGCAGCAGCCAAGCACATCTACTGCACAACCTGTAGCCACACAGTTGAATAAAATAATAACATGATTGCTGTTGACAAATTGTGGTGTTATAGCGTCTTAATGCATTAATTAATTACAGTCCATCTAAAATAGAATTTTACTTGCATGTTGCTACAAAAAAATGCATATTTTGCATTCCACATAATTTTATGTTAAGAGTAAAAAGAATTTTGATTGCGTAGTTTTCAAGCTATAACTTGTGTCACTATACCACTAAACAAGGAGTGCAATAACAACATTGTAGCAACACATCATTCAGGCTGAAATAAAATTAGACCTACCATTAGGGGTATGTGTTGACCAAGTGACTGACCGACCAGCTCAGTGACTGACTGAGTGACTGACCAATGTGCAGATGGAAAGATAGTCCATAAACTACATGTAACACCTATAAAGTAAAAAGCAATTATTGTATCCTAGTACATCTATAATAAACAAACAACTACTACATTGTACTGCACATTAGTGTGACTGTAAGTTGATTTTTGTGGGTGTGCAAATCAAACTACAATTAGGGACAAAAGTAGCTGACACTGACTGAAATCAAACCTTCTATCTTCAAATGCAATATTAGTCCTACCTACACTCCTCTTATGGGAAGCGTGGTGCAATCATGGTTAATTCACTCGTCTCTAGATCGAGTGGTTTGGGTTCGAACCCTGGCTGGGGCCATTGTGTTGTGTTCTTGAGCATGACACTTTACTCTCACGGTTCCTCTCTCCACCTTCTCCCCCCAAAGTGTATAAATGGCCACCAGAGAATTTAATGCTGGGGGTAACCCTGCGATGGACAAGCATCCCATCTGGGTGGAGTAGAAACTGACTCCTAATTGCTTCACGCTACAGAAACCGAGGATACAGGCCTGATGAACCAAGCAGACTTTACAATCATATTTCATAATATCAAAATACTGCCCAATCACTGGAGAACACATTGGCATTATTTTCGTGACACAATATGTTACCATAGCAACACTATGACCTGCTAAAAACACCATTAATTTCAGCTTTAGGCGCTTATATTTCAAAAATGGCATGGTCAAATTTTTTCTTATTGTAGAATTTTGATAAGCAGGATAAGATGCAACTTTTGGCAAAGTTTAAAAAAATTATGTAGGTGGCGTTCGGAGCCACCTTAAATTTTCGAAAATTTAAGGTGGCTCTGAACGCCACCTACAGATGTTATGAAAAGGACAACAACGTGTTCACCAATAGTTGGGCAGTTTTTTGATACCATAATTGTAGCATCAAGTGATAAAGAGTGGCTATAACGACGCATCAAAATGCAAGTGCATTGATTCTACGTATCCTTACTGCGCACTCAAATTCACACGCCACATCAAATAAAATGAATAATGATAGGGTAGGTGGCCATTGCTATAGCTTTGCCTGGATTTAACGATCTTGGGCGTTCGGTGCCCCCTATTTTTCTTTGGATGAATCACTTTCTGTACCGATTATTTACCCTTGGCAAAAAAAAAAACCAAGAAAATCTATTCGGTGATTAGAAGTTTGAATTTTTTGCTAAATGCACCCTCAAATTCCCTTTATTTTAGCTTTTCATTTATCTGTGCAGCGATTTCTAATGCCTCTTAAAGGGTTTATTTTTTGAAAAAATTAGCAACATTTGGCATTATTTATGCAAAAGACCTACTTCTACAAAGTATGTCTAAGATCGTTTGCCTCCGTGGATTCAACTTTGATATTTTAACTATAAACCGCTTGTAGACCATGCTGGATCACATGTGCCAATTTTTCAAAATCAGGGTACCGTTTCCACACGCTTTATCTTTGAAAAAAGTCGGTGACCCACAATTAGTTTTTGTAATTCTGACACAAGTAACTCATTATCTTACGGCAGTAAAAATTAGAAAAAAATCTATCGACTGGAAAATTTTTTTTTTCTCAGTTTACTGTCGTCCGACCGACCCAGATTTTCGCGTTTTCAAAAAAAAAAAAGTTATGAAGAAGGCAATGACATATTTGACTGGTTTATCAGCTTAGCTTAGTTTGTCATCGATTGTAAAGCCACACGTAAAAAAATGGCGGCTTTTTGTTTACGGTTGGACCTCACCATAGTGGTAAATCGTCATGTTCTCGAAAACGAGTTCAGTGACCTATCATTTTTTTACTGGGTCCCCTAGTTCCAGACTTCTTCTCCTTTTTTTTTCGGCCTTTTTTTTCTTTTCCGACCGACCGACCCGAAATCAGAAAACGTATACGACAGTAAACGAAAAAAAAAGGGGATGGCCTGACAGCCGCTTTGTCAAGTAAAAATTAACCAGTATAACTTCATGGTTTTGGTGGTCTGTGACTATGCAAGCGTGACAGACACAAATATGACAAGAAAGACAGAAAAATCTTGTGATCTCTCGCTCGTGGTACTGTTTGGAACAGTAGGGTTGTCGCTTTAACAAGGCTTCGTAGTCTTCAGTTTGAAATTCTTTCACGGGCATGACTTCTTAAAAAACACCCTGAGGCTTTTTGCAGTATTATTATTTCAATCTTATTATGTTCTCGCGTGTTGAGCTGAAACAATGTCAGTGTGGGAGGTCATTTTAAAACAAAGGAGGTATTGATCGAGTGTTGCCTGTGGGTTGAACTTTTAATAAATTAAAAAACGTCTTAAAATTCAAATTATGGAAATGACTTCGCTTTAAGCGCGATACGACTGTTTGCTGAAAGCGGACAAGTTCGGGCGCGCTCATTGTACCTCCCCTCACAAGATGGATTCTCGTTAGTGTGCAGGAACTGACTTATAAGTTTGCACAAACTTAGCTTAATGCATTGAAAACTAACCAAAACTGTTGAGAAGCTCAGGATTCTCTAAATCGTTAACTAGAAGCACCGAAACCCGCTTTCTGCTCATTTGTTCAGCCGTAAATTCTAGCACGTTCTAATTTCTTCAGCTCCGCGTGTCCTCCTCTTCATGAATATTTTATATTCTAATTGAGTTACGGCTCCTGCAGCGTATACTAAGGGTGGGTGGAGCGGAGAGGTAATGCCAAATATCACCCATACGGGTCTGTACCTCCCAATAAAGTCGTTCTTTGGAACTCCTGATCTGACTGCAAAAATATCAGTATTTGAGTCTCCTTGCTGTCCGACAGCAAGCGGGCGGGATCGAGACTCAACAAACTGTTGTGGAAGAAACTGGTCGGTAAACTGTCGAAACGATTTCCTTCGGGCAGATCGATTTGCGCTTGACATGCAGTCTGGACAACGGAACTTTCCTTGTCTGTGGCTGCAACTTAAAACCAAAACCCAGATGCCAACAACATGTGTCAAAAATATTTTGAATGGAACGGAAAAATGACATCATGATAATAAGACTGCTGAACAGGTGCTGAAACTGAAATATAAATCTAAATGCTAAAAAATAGGAACGTCAAAACTGGATGTCGAAAACGAAATCAAAAACACAGATCCTAAAACGGATGTTTGGTCGAAACTGTTGACGATCAACGTTCTAAATTTCAGTTGTTCGTAAAGGACATTGATCGTATAATATCTTAGCTTTTTGGAGAAGGAGCATTGAAGAGAACAAGTCGACGAATAAACTTCATTCAAGTGAGTCATATTTCAATAAGTAGTTTTTCGAGTCAAACTATTCAGTGAATCGAAAAAGACTTTCTAAGAATAAAGGATTTCCATTTCGTTTCTTAGAAAACAGTGAGTCCGTATAACAAATTTTACACAGAAATACAGAACACTGGCAAAACGGGATATAGAAAGAAAAAAGCTTGACCAATGAAAGTTAGGTGGACATTATTCAGTATATACATTTTATTTTTATGAGGTTTCAGGTGCTCAGAAGCCGAGACCAAGTCAATTACTAGCTGCTCGGATTGTGGTAAGCGGAATAATTGATGTGTTCGTGACATCTATTCTAATCTTGCAAGAAGTAAGAATAATTTGTTATTCTTTAGCCTGAGTAGCTGCATGGCGAGTTTTCTGGCGTCAGTGTCATGAGAGTTGTCAAGTTACCCTTGTGGCTTCACCGCTCTAGAAAATTCCCTCTTGGCCCCGCCCGAATTGTCCGCTACATCTTTTTGAGTTGGTTCATGCTTAGTGTGTTTCTTTCAAGCTAGGCAGACGGAAATAGCACGAGAAATGAGTAAGAGCTGCTCGAAACACAGCCAAGAACAGTTGTACCTTCCCGAGTGCTCTCCAAAAAGCACAGCTAAAAGCATGAATTGACTAATTTATTTATATAACATAACAACAGCGATGGGAATAAAAAGGTAACAACTTTCGTTTGCGAGGATGAAATCAAATTTTCTTTATATCTGGTGATGGTAAACCACTCTCTCTACTCCCTTTTCGTTGTGTTTGTTTAAAGAACTTAGAAAGGGAGAAAAATGCCCAAAGAATGACCTTCACTATCATGACATGTAACGCATTCATAGTTAATTCGGATTGTTAGTCAGAAGGGGAGCGAAAAACATAACTATAGTTAGTTAGTTAGACATCGTTGTTTCATTTCCAAGCTTGATGAGTTGTATAACAAGGTCGGCTCCAATCCACTCTCGTAGATGGCAAGGAGTATCTAAATAAATGAAACCTGTGAAACCAAACTATCACACTACAGTTACGAGTGGGTATGGTGTTGCGTCACGACCTTAAATACGAAAGAACAAATTTAATAAAAGTGATATTACGTCATATTTTAAATTCTTGTTTTTAAAAAGGCTCACGGGTTTGTAAAAAGTGGCTAACAACATCTAGAAAATGAAGGTTCGAAGCCTGGTATAATTAACATGTTAAAAATTGCGGTCGACCAAAAAGAAACCGAGTCTAAAGCGATACATGACGACACATGTGAACTTTGAAAATGAGCTGTGAAGAACTGAAAAGCCTACGATGAAAGAAAACAGTTATCACTCACACAAGCCAAGAAAAATACCAATATTATCATCGTAACATAAAATGAAGCATTCAGGGTTCAGCGCCTTATGTTCGATAAGCCAGTATAAAACGAGCTTGTAATAATGTGACCAAAAAAAATAAGTACCCTGCTCAATAGCGACTGAGTGGCGGATATTGTCTTTGATATGAAAATTTGTTTTTCAGTTTGTCCTTGGATACGGGTTTTACGCGGGAAATATGAATTGACCAATCAGGATTGAGCAGGCGGGAAAAACTTAACTGTCCTCACGTCAATGTAAGTTGACAGGAAAAGCATTGAAATCAAGCAACTTTTCTCATTAGAGATTGAATTAAATATTCACGAAAGGGGATTTACAATTCCCAAAACCATATCACATTGCAAAAAGTAAAAAATATGAGACATTTTCTGTCTCCAAGCTTTTAATTTGGCGCCAAAAATAGTAGTTCGTCGATAGTTGCCATGTAGGATAATAGTTGTCTTATTCTGAACGAAATGTGCTGTTTGTCGTCAAATTAAACCCGGAATTCTGTACTTAATAATTAAAAGATGCCAAAGCAGCTTTACCATTGTCTTTATTTTAGCTAGCGACGAAGAAAAAGGCTATTTTTGTGTCGTTTCGGTAGGACAGCTAAGTTTTGACTGCCGCACATACTGCGGGCTCAGCCGCCGTATGCAAGGGTAGGCTCATTATTTGTTGAATAAAGAGTGGTTATAACGACCCATCAAAATCTAATTTCTGGAAACTGTTTTGAGCCGCCTTAATTACTGAACTCAATGCCCGAAGACATTCCATTAAACTATACCTGATCATAAACGAGCACTAAGCGCTTAGCTTAATGTAAAAGACAGAGTTTTAAGAAACATTGCCCTCCGAAACACAATGTGGAAATATATCTCCACTCGTGAGTACAAAAACTACACAGCGTAACAATATTGTGCAAGAACATTGTTCAATAGATGTCGTATATCAAAAAAACTGAATATTATATCGGGGCGGGGTGCTTTTTAATTGTGTTCGTTCGAGTTTCTTTTAAAAATCAAGGCATTAATAACAAAAATAAATAAACCACGAATTCCCTAGTAATGACTCCCAGTGCTAACAAAGAGAAATCATGAGTAACAGAAGAACTCGTCCGAGCTATATATCGAGAAACTTATAAAGTTAAGTCCCGAAAAAATAACTTTTAACGAAAACCGTTGTCCCCAAAACGTTCTCGCGCCTTGGGTAAATATTTCACAGCTTCGCCTCCTCCCTTTACAAATTCCGGCCAAACCAAGCCAAACCAAATAGTATCCCTTTAAATAGCCTCTAGTATTGCCAAAACTACAAGCGTTTAAATTAGCGTATGTTTCTAAGACGCCCTAAAGAAGTCTACGCTTGGTGGACGAAATGTGTTAGAGAATAAACATGATTGTTTTACAACTAATTAAAAGTTAAAAGAGGTCTTATAAAAGGGCCTTATGAACTAAGCACCCTAATATTAAACGTGTCACTGCTATTTGCACAGAAATGGAAGAAATGAAAACGTCCTGAGAAAGCTAAGCAATGGAAGATAAGACTGGAATAGAAGGCTCGTATGGCAATGTTGTAAATGCTTACCAACGCCTTGACGATTCCAAAACCGACTTAGACTACCCCGAGCAAGATCTCAGCACTACTAAAGAAGAGGGAGACAAGGCAGCGGAAGGACGTGCCTGTGGCAATTTGAGCATTCCCAAAATGGTGGAGGAAGGGGCTGAAGAAGGCCGTGCCTACCTCAATCTTCAAATTGCTTATAAAAATATCGGTAATATCAGAACATCCCTAGAGTACCACGAGCAACATCTTAGCATTGCCAAAGAGGTGGGGGACAGGGCCGGAGAAGGACGTGCCTATGCCAATCTGGGCAATGCTTATAAATGCCTCGGCGATTTCAGAAAAGCTCTAGAGTACCACGAGCAACATCTTAGCATTACAAAAGAGGTGGGCGACAGGGCCGGAGAAGGACGTGCCTATGGCAGTCTGGGCAATGCTTATCATTACCTTGGCGATTTCACAAAAGCCCTAGAGTACCACGAGCAACATCTAAGCATTGCCAAAGAGGTGGGGGACAGGGCCGATGAAGGAAGTGCCTATGGCAATCTGGGCAATGCTTATCATGGCCTCGGCGATTTCAGAAAAGCCCTAGAGTTCCACGAGCAACATCTTAGCATTGCCAAAGAAGTGGGGGACAGGGCCGGAGAAGGACGTGCCTATGCCAATCTGGGCAATGCTTATCATGGCCTCGGCGATTTTAGAAAAGCCCTAGAGTACCACGAGCAAGATCTTAGCATTGCCAAAGAGGTGGGGGACAAGGCCGGAGAAGGAAGTGCCTATGGCAATCTTGGCAATGCTTATAAATACCTCGGCGATTTCAGAAAAGCCCTAGAGTACCACGAGCAACATTTTAGCATTGCCAAAGAGGTGGGGGACAAGGCCGAAGAAGGACTTGCCTATGCCAATCTGGGCAATGCTTATCATGGCCTCGGCGATTTTAGAAAAGCCCTAGAGTACCACGAGCAAGATCTTAGCATTGCCAAAGAGGTTGGGGACAGGGCCGGAGAAGGACGTGCCTATGGCAATCTGGGCAATGCTTATGATTGCCTAGGCGATTTCAGAAAAGCCGTAGATTACCACGAGCAACATCTTAGCATTGCCAAAGAGGCGGGGGACAGGGCCGGAGAAGGACGTGCCTATGCCAATCTGGGCAATGCTTATCATGGCCTCGGCAATTTCAGAAAAGCCCTAGATTACCACGAGCAACATCTTAGCATTGCCAAAGAGGTGGGGGACAGGGCCGGAGAAGGACGTGCCTATGGCAATCTGGGCAATGCTTATAAATGCCTCGGCGATTTCAGAAAAACCCTAGAGTACCACGAGCAAAGTCTTAGCATTGCCAAAGAGGTGAAGGACAGAGCTGGAGAACAAACTGCCTATTTTAATCTGGGTATTAATTTTACTGATCTCGGTAAATTCAGAAAAGCCCACGAGTACCAAGAGCAACATTTTAGCATCACCAAAGCATTGGGAGACAAGGAAGGAGAAGGACTTGCTTATTCGCTTCTTGGCGACATTCGCCACGGTCTCGGAGATTTGGAAGGTGCCATAGAGAATTACCTAAAAGATTTAATGATTAAGGAAGAAATAGGCGCCAAGTATGGGAAAGGAATTGCGTACTGTCGCCTTGGAGCCACGTATAAACGACTGGCTGATTTGAAGGTAGCTAAGGAATACTTCAAGCAGCATCTCATCGTTGCCAAAGAAGTAGGGCACAGGAGTGGCAAAGCATGTGCGTTCCGTTCGTTAGGTAACATTTCTGAACTGTCGTGTTGTTTTCATGAAGCACTAAACTCTTACCAATGTAGTGTAAGAGAGCTTAACGAAATGAGAGGTTTTCTTCAGTTTAAAGATTTGTGGAAAGTAAACTTTCGTGATTTGCATCAGGATGCATATACCGCCCTGTGGAGAACTTTGATCAGACTTTCCAAGATTGAAGAGGCTTTGTATGCTGCTGAGCAAGGGCGAGCACAAGCCTTGATGGATCTCATGGCCTTACAATATGGCCTTCAATTACTTCCGTTTGGGTGTCGTCATCTTAAGAAGGTCTCAACTATTGTACGCGGTACGTCTTCTCAAATAATTTTCGTAGCACTTCAGGGTAAAAAGATCTGTTTATGGGTGCTCTGCAAAGGAAATGTTCATTTCAAACAAAAAGATGTACAAGGTGAGGATGCGGCTGCTTTCCTAATGAGTTTGAAGAGGGCTGCTTTCAAAGAAAACCAATGCGGAAATCGTTCACTGGAAAGTCTAAGAGGTGAGGTACGGCTCAACAAAGAATCTGGTCAAACACAAACGCCGTCACACCACGAGACTAGTTCGTTGCATCTCTTGTATCGTCACATTGTTGGCCCAATTGCAAGCTTGCTAAGGAGTGATGAAGTAATCATTGTCCCAGATGGGCCCCTAGGCCTTGCTCCTTTTGCTGCGTTTGTGGATGAAGCTTCGAGATACCTGGGCGAATCTTTCAGGATCCGAATGATTCCATCCTTGACAAGTTTGAAGCTGATCTCAGATTCTCCTGAGGACTATCACAGTGAAGCTGGAGCGCTTCTCGTTGGAGATCCATGTTTGAAGGAAATCACCAACTTGTTTGGTAAACCCAGACTGCGACAACTACCAGGGGCCGGAAGGGAGGTGGAGATGATAGGCAAGATTCTTCACACCGTTCCACTCACAGGAAAGGAAGCAACTAAGGAAGAGGTGCTCAAACGGATTGGTTCGGTTGCGTTGGTGCACATTGCCGCACATGGAGAACCGGGAAGTGGTGAAATTGCTTTAGCTCCAAACCCCAATAGAAAATTTACAGTTCCTAAGAAAGAGGACTACATTTTGAAAATAGCAGACGTCCAAGCTGTTCAGCTGCGAGCGAGGCTTGTTGTGCTTAGTTGCTGTCATAGCGGTCAAGGCGAGGTCAAGGCTGAGGGAGTGGTCGGTATCGCTCGGGCGTTTCTGGGGGCTGGTGCCCGTTCTGTTCTGGCCTCACTTTGGGCAATTGATGACGATGTTACCATGGAGTTTATGAAAAGCTTCTACCAACACTTGGGTAATAAAAGAAGCGCCAGTGTTTCACTTAACCTGGCTATGAAATTTCTCCGGGACTCAGAGAAGTTTAGTGCTGTGAGGCACTGGGCTCCATTTGTACTCATCGGTGATGACGTCACACTAGACTTTACAAAAGTAGGATCATTGTAAGTAAAATACATTTTGTAACGTTAAGCATTTTTAACCTGTAGGGCGTAGTTCTGCAAATTTCCCCTTTCCTTGAAAATTTTAACCTAAGTCTTCTTAACGAAAAACGTAACAGCCTTGATATAAAAATGCATCATGTCATCAAAGTTGGCGTTTTCAACCAAATTAGTTTATTCATTTTTCAACCAGCCTTTTTTTACTGACGAAGTTGATAGATTTTGTGTAGGCGTGTGTTTGTGCAAACTGCCTGCAATTTTCCTTTGTATCGGTTATTTGCATAGAAATGCATTTTTTCGGTTATTTTGTGTGATAACTGAAAAAAAGTCTGCTGAGATAAAGGTCTTAAAAAATTAAGGGCAAAATGTAGAAAAAGAATTGTCTTCTTTTCAGTAAAAAATAGGCGGATAGAAAAATGCGGATGGAAAAATGCGGATGACAAAATGAGGATTGAAAACTTTGGGTGACAAAGTCCCCAGGAAAAGAAATGACAGTAAATTATATTAAAGTAAAGCCTTTATTTAAAGAGGGTTTGCAAAGGCTCAAATAAAGTGGCGGCACTCTATTTTTAATTTTTTAGGCAGAGAAGTCATGACAGCAAGATAATATCTTTGTTTTTTCTGATGGCTGGCTGTGAAAATAACCTTTATTTCACTGATGGATCCAATCGGAAATATACTGGATTCTTTTTGGCATCCATGATTTTTCTTCATTCAGTATTAACGCAAGCCATCTCATTTAGTTCAGTTTGATCTAGCAAAACCATTAAACGGTACAAGAAAACCCGTGTCCCGGAGTAGCTTTACAAAATGGTGTAATATCTCTGGGACAGATTCCTAAACTAGGAATTTTGCGAGATTCCCACGCCGTCACGGTGAAACGGTTCAGTAAATTTCCGGCCATCTTCAACTGTTAAGTTTACTTTGTATGAAAAAGAGAGGAGCATAATGTCAACTGTAAGAAATTCAGACTTTTCGTCAGTTGAAACACGAAGAAAAAGATATTTCCGATAATCAAGTTTAATTTTCATTTGATTTTGTCTGAGAATTCCTGCAGTTTTTTACGGGGTTCCCGGCAAAGGAGGTATAGCACTATTTTTAGCACTTCTGTAACCAGAATTCAGGTCCCGTTTACACGGGTCCGGAAAAATCTTTGCACGGACAAAAACTTGCACGGTTCCACCTTGCATTTACACGGGACCGGCGGAACTGGACGAATTTGTGAAATTCGTCCAGTTCCGCCGGTTCCGTGTAAACGCAGGTTGGAACCGTGCAAGTTTTAGTCCGTGGAAAGATTTGTTCGGACCCGTATAAACGGGGCCTCAGTTCCTTTGGCTACTGCACGGTGTTTTAGTCCCTCAAAAGCTGTAAAAACACTCTTAAGAGAACGCTCTGTCATGCGATATAAGTTCGATGGACCAAACAAAGGTAACTTTGTTAAAGGGATCTTGGCTATATTATTTTATAATATAGATAGAACCCTGCGCGCACTCGGATTGGTCAAAAACTCATGTTTTATCAGAGTATAAAACATAGAAAAAGCGTGTTTTACTGTTTTATAAAGCAAATGAAGAAGCCTAAGCCGTGTATTTCACTGTGATAAAACACTCCGAACATCGAAGAACTCTCGAGAAACGTAGAAATGTGGCTCGTGTTTTCTACATTTCCCAGGCTCGTGTTCTCAAACGCCCGGCGTGTTTGATCACAGTGTAATACACGGCGTAGGCTTCCTTATTTGTTAAATAAACTCCATTGTCGGCCGTGCATTTCCACTTTTGCTAGATTCACCGGCCTTTGAGGTCGTGTTGAGAATCACTTATAAGACTAACTTAAGGCTAGTTGCTATAACTGAGAAACTCATGTTTTGCAAAACTATGACTTGTGCTTCCAAAGCTCATAAGTTTTCTTTGAATTACTCATGGTTCTGAAAACGGATCACTGTAAAAGAACCAAAAATGCTCTCTCATGTGACACAAGACTTCATACTCTAGGTCAGGTAGCAATCAAATGGTTTTAATGTTAAATTTGTGCACATGTATTTTGTGTTGCTTGAAATATTGTAAACAACAATTTTTTTTCCAATATTCAGTTTGTTGAGAAGGAGAAAATAGCCATTCAAATTGTGTGTGATTGTTTACTCAATAACAATATTATTATATAGATTTTAGGCAAGTCTAGAAGAGTAGCTCCTGTTTACAATAAGCAGTATTGCTTTGTAGTTTCTCTGTTTTTATTATTTGGTTGTATTTAATTAACACTGGGTCTCATAAGTAAAAGGAAAGAGTTCTTTGCTTGCTCGACAACCGATTGAATTGTCAGGAATGTGACTACCAGGGCATGAAAAATAGCTGTTTACAAACTCAAATTATTCAGCGCCGTAGCTAGTAACAGGCCAACCGAGGCACTTGCCTCGGTCATTTCTTTGGCTTTTGTTGTTTATAGTACCTAATACCTAGGAAGAGAACTCAACCATGGACTGATTGCCTCAGTCATAAGTTATTCATAGACATTGCCTCAGTCAAAATTTTTTTCTGGCTACGGCCCTGTTATTTACGAAGATTTACTCTGTTTGTCTGTCACCGTCATACATGTAGATATTCCAAACAGAACATGTAAGACTGTGTCACAATTTGTGTAACAAGCTGTAATAATTGGTCAACGTAGTTCATGTTCTCTAGAATAATTATGCAGAATGTTGTCATTTCACGTTCATTTGTTTTGTGAAGAACGTTAAAGAAAAGAACAAAGAATATTTACTGTAATGCACGCTTACATACTCAGTCATTGCTCTTGTTGCCATTCTCAATTGTTTATAAAACTGTCTAAAACCGAATGAATTTGGATATGGTCAGTTCCACCAAAAACTCTTCCACTCAGTTTCTTGATCTACATGTACAGCGCAGTAGTGCAAGTGCATAAAATTGATCTGCACAGGAGATGGGTGTAAGAACTGACCCACTAAGGAACTGGTTCAATACAGGAGGCGGGTGTAAGAACTGGCTGGCAAGGGAGCTAGTCACACCCAGAAATTTCTTCCCGGGTTTCTTGATCGGTGAAGCATAGACTGGTCCCACATTCCAAATTACCAGTACAAGACTTGTTTAGGAACAATTGGACTGTGTTCATGTGCTGAATGGATCGTGGACTTTGTACAGGAGATGGGTGTAAGAACCGGCCCACAAGGGAGCTGGTTCCACCCAAAAATCTCTTCCTGAGTTTCTTGATCTGTGAAGCATTGACTGGTCGGGACATTCCAAATTGCTTGCACAGATTAAAAAACTTATATATTTAGGAAGAATTGGACAACTGCATGTGCTTAATTGGATCCCGAGCTTTGTACAGCAGATGAGAGCAAGGACTGGCCCACAATAGAGCTGGTTCCACCCAAAATTCTCTTCCTGAGTTTCTTCATCTGTGAAGCATGATCTGGTCCAACATTTCAAATTGCCGGCACAAAATTTAAAAGCAAAACTTGTTTACGAACAATTTATTGGACTGCGTGCATGTGCTTGAATGGATCTTGAGCTTTGTACAGTAGATGGGTGTAAGAACTGGCCCGCAAGGGAGGTGGTTCCACCAAAAACCTCTTCCTGAGTCTCTTGATTTGTGAAGCATAGACTGGTCCAACATCCAAATTGCTGCCTAACGATTTTAAGAACAAAACATAATGTTTTTGTGTCTAACATATTGTTAGACAACAGTTATCCATCCATCGTTGCTAGTGTACATGAATATTGCAAGAAGACGTTTACTGGTCTTCTTACTAATTATTTTAGCTTCGCCCCTTTGAATTGCAAACTGGGTTTAGTTAGAACATTACCAGACAGAGTATATAAAGGCTGCCGGACACTAGCAGATTTTTTGTCGTACAGGTGCAAATTTTTTGTCGGGGTCAAATCGGGTTAAAATTTGTGGGGACATCAGCTTGCCGCACACTAGCCGATTTTTTGTCGCGACTAACCGCGTTCAGTCTTGGGGCCGAGTCGATCTCCGCCGTGTTTGAAAAGAGGCGTGTCCACGTGATTGTGATGACAATTCCTCATTGGTTGACGTATGCGCGAACCCCGACAAATTGTCTTGGTCCACCGCACACTAGCTGACAAGGCCCAACAAGACGTTTTTAGATCAAGCACTGCCAGATATCGCCCGACAAGCCCCGATTTTGTCGCAGACTTGTCTGAATTCACCGCTCACTAGCCGACAAGTGAAGATTTTTTGTCGGCCGACAAAAAGTCGGCTAGTGTGCGGCGGCCTCAAAGGGGCTCAGTCACGGTACTATAGAAAAGCATCAAAGAGATAATAATAAACCGTAAAAGAACAAGGATGGTTAAGGATGGAGAAGATTAACACGGATTGCAAACAACGAATTTGAAAAGTTTAGCGAAACTTTTCAAACCGTTTAATCGTGACTGAGCCCCTTTAAGATCAACAATTCCTGGGTTGGTTTTCATCTGGACGGGTACGATTGATATGGGGCCCGTTATACTGGTACGGAGGTAGTGTTTATTGACCGGGCCCTGTTATTCCGTGGGATGCCTGTGGCAGGCCACGGTAAGTTTTCGGGTGAATAGGCCTTTTGCAACAGTTGGTCACGTGACCGATAATTTCTAAACTTTCAGCTACAGCAAAATGAATTTCAGAGCTGGAAAGAGCATGTTTTAAATAACCAGGACACCAATTTTCAGACCAATGCCGTATAAGGTTGAGATTTAATGACGATTTGAATATTGCAAAAATTAGAAGGTTTTGTATGGAAGCGAGGAAGCTTTGCCCTCCAGAAACCTTTTCTGTTATTAATCACTACCAAAAGAAGCTGCCGGCATATAACCATATCAAACTTATTGCCCTTTAAGGTGAACATTTGCTTCCACTGGCGTCCAGGATAGCGCGGACACAAGTTTTCGTTACTGCGCTTGCGCATTAATATCTCACTGGGCAAGGCTGGGAAAGTAATGTTTAACTGGGTAGAAAATAAATAAACATGTCGGCCACAGCGAAGAGAGAATCTGCAGCGCTAAAACGGTATGCGGACGAGGTTTTGTTTGAAATGTCATCCAAAAAAAAAACTGATCATAAACTTTATCCTGTCGTTGTGACAGACGTGGAAAAGATCGGAAAGCGAATGAAAATTCACTATGTAATATATAGCAAACGGTACAACGAGTGGCAGCCATACGATACTGAGGATAGCAACCCTCCTTTCCAGCGGATGGAATCTCTTCGTATTCCTTCTAGTACTTCTCTTGAGGGCCGTACGGAATTAGTCCATGGAGAACTGTATCGTGCAATAAAAAGAAAATTGTATTCTGGCCAAAAGGATGATCCAACAACCCGTGTTGAAATTCGAATTGATCAGGATGTGTTTGATGAAGGACTGGCATAAGCAGGGAAGCCAAGGAAAGAAAGAGGCAAGATTGTCTATCGAATCGACTCCAAGGAGGATTTAAACCACTTTGGTTAACACATTTACTTACTTGTTTATTTCGTTACTAAACCAAGGCAAGTTATCCCCTTTTCCCGGGCGTTTTGGACCACTTGTTTCTTCGCCAAAATCGTCTTACGCATCTACCGCCACCGCGAGAAGGGCCAGCGAGGACAAAATCACCAGCCCGTAAACTTTGAGTCCCATTTTCCGAACCCAAACAATATTCAAATCTCATGTATTATACATCAAATTGCGCCAAATTTATTCCCCTTTTCATATTTTGCGGTAATGACCAGTTTTGAGCATGCGCCTTAAAGTTCTATCCCCAGACTCTTCAACCAGTGCTTGAATGTGGCATGAACGCCTCTTTGAAATACGTGAATCGCTAGCCAAAAGCCGTAAAATTCCGAACGAAATATTTTAATAATCGCCTTCAAATGCAGTGGTATAGAAAGCCTATATACATTAGTTTCCTAAACTAAAGGTAAGAAAGATAGCGACTCAACCGGAATACTCGAAAAAGAAGAAAATGTTCGAAAATTAGCGTGGTTTTGACTGACCCCGGACTGCGTGACAGGTCACGAAAATCTGTAGAGGCAGATGTTAACCGTAAGTTTGATATGCATTGGAGATAGAAAGAGGGATAAAATATTAGGAAAAATGGAAATTTCTAGGCCCTTACACCGAAAGGCAAAGATTTTATGGCAGCTTGAAAACTTGCAAAATTACAAGGATTTGTATGGAAAACCACTGGAGCGTGACTGGAGGGCAAAGCGACTTCTTCTCATACAAATCCTTCTAATTTTTAACGTCCATAAAAATTCCCCCTTAAAAGATATAAACCTGAAAATTTGCATGTAAGCTTATTTGGAACTGTTCTTTCCATTTCTGATAACATTATGCATTACCAATGATTAGTTAGTGTGTTCTTGAAAAGCACGTCACGTGACCAACTGTTGCAAAAGGCCTATTTCTTTTTCATTGTCGACGCAAAACGGCAAATTTGATTGACAGCTGAAACCATTTTTAATTTCCAAACAATCTGCGATCAGTCTCGCAAGGACTGTAATTTCCAAGCATAATTTCTGCGATTCGGGCAAGGAACATTTCGTGATTCTGCGATTCTGGCACTGAAGGAGAGGAATTAAACATGAACAGAAGGTAGGACATTTTAGAAGGCATTTGGACATTGTGTATTGAATTGAACATCATCCGTTCCGTGTTACGCACCGGCATCGAATTCGATCACTGTTCTGAGCCTGCCAAACGAACCAACGAGTTCAGGCACCAAACCTGCGTGTTCATCCGGCCAAATTCCCTAACTGCGTAGTCTAAACATTAACAAGAATTTTAAAAAAAATTAAAACCGCGCTTTTTTAACTCTTGCGCTCACAAAAACATTACGTAATATTTAGCAACAACGTTTGCAAGAAAACATTACCCGGAAACAATTTAAAAGATGGTTAGGACTTGTTTCATATCTCAAACCGCCCTTGGATACCTTGTGATCCTCGCGCCAGACCTTTCGTTCGAATATGGACCGTCGCAAAAAATACGACTGTTTTGCAATCTAAATGGTTAGCTTCTTTATAGCGTTCGGGTTTTCGATATGGTACTTAAATTAAACCTTGTGCTGGTAGCGTTTCTTCGGTGGTCTAGTGGTTAGAGTGAAAGACTGCCGAGCTAGTGCCCCGGGTTCAAGTCCACCTCGTCACTACAAATTTTTTTTTTCCTTTAAAATTGAAGAGACTTCCACTTTGACAACATTTGTTGAGCAGAAACTAAGTCTCTGTGTCAAGAAACTTAGAAATTTCATGCAAGTGTACGTGAATAGGGAGAGGGCGGTTTGAGATATGGAAACATTCTTTGCATGAGACGGGTCTAGCGTTACTTGTAATCGGAGAATTTTGTTTATGTCTAAGGATAAAATACCTTGACCTTGTAAACGACTATCAATTTACATATGTTAAAAGGGTTTTTCACGACTAAGACTAAGTTTTAACTTTTTTTCCCCAGAAAATTCCATCATTGCTTCTAGCGAAGTAAACACGATCTTACATTTATCACCGTCAGCGTGTTCCATCATGGCCAGACGTAAAACCTTTATAGCGCATTGAATAACCCCTTCGAAAGTGAACAGAAACAAAAATTCCAGATTACAAAATCTTCTGTTTCGCACGCAAAACGAAAATACAGCTTAACTCTGGATAATTTCAGCCTTAGTAGCCAGCAACTGGTCCTAAGTTACATTCTTTATCCTTGCAAATGTCCTGATGTGCATCTCCAACGGAGTTTGGCCCAATTTTGACTAAATAAACATATCTCACTGACGGCCATGTTCTGTCCGAGAAGTTAATTTGCTAACTTGACAAAATGCTCCTGAGGGGGGATATGACGAAAAGAGCTGAGAAATGGCCTGTAATTGGCTGATGATGACATCATCCGGTGACAACAATTGGCCGAGTGAGTCGGAGTTTGGGTCTGCCTACCGACAAAACTAA
>JAHPZR010030050.1:27500-29679 GCA_019787425.1 Platygyra sinensis | reverse complement strand
TATTTTGATTCGAAACCACGCGCGTTGTTCAAGTCACTATGAGAGCTTCCACATTTTTTCTTATACGACCATAAATGAGGCGAAAGAGGCTATCATCATAGAAGATGAATCTATAGGTGACGATACTGAAGAACTATATCAGTCAGTTTCATCAAAACCGTTTTTTTGCAAGGTTTTACTATTTTCTCTCTTTTTCTTATTTCTTTCTTTAGTTAAAAATTTACACCAAAAGGCGGCTTTTGTTTTTTCTATGCGCTGTGATAAAATTAGCAAACATTACCGGGGGGCGCAGCGATACGGATTCAGTCAGGAAATTCGGAGTTGGATGAAAGCTCGGCGGTTCAAATCCTGGTAAGGGCAGTTCTTTTTGCTTCTTCTATGAGCTACTAAGGAATGGCTCAAAGGTGAAGTAAATATATGAAAAAAAACAGACAACATGGAAATTTGAAATAACTCTCGAGTAAACTCGCACATGATTATTGGCAACGTTTCGGTTTAAAAACCTATCGATGGATTAAATTAAGGTGGCCGAACACAGTTTTCAAGTGCCTATGCCTAATTCACCATTACTTTTAAACTATTTATGCTTTGGTGCCCATTTTTTGCAAGAGTCAAGGTTAATTACAGAAGTATTTATTCTCGCATTTTGACTAGGGTGTGTGCTGTTACCATGGTAATGGGGCTGGTTAAAAACAAGGCTTAAATAATGTTTTTTTTTTAAATCCAGTCGTTAGATTATTTTCATCTTTTGCACACTATGAATTGACTTTAAATCCCTTCTGTCAAACACTGTTCTAATAAAATTTCGACATCAGCGATTTTCGTAATTCGCCGTTAATCGTTTTCTGTATTACAGAAAAAAATTCCCTGTGTCAAAATTAAAATTTTTCGTTATAGATCATTTACGTGGTCTCTGGTCTATTTTTTTGCCAAATTTCTTGAAATTCTAACGACGGATCGTTCAGAAATCGGCACGTTTTTGCTAAAGCAATCGGTCTCAATTTTTCGAGCAAATGCGCATGCGTTGCATTTAACTGAGTTCGGTAACCAAAAGCTGAGAATTGCTGGGTTCTTTGCATCGTAACTTTTTCAAACATATTTTTGTAATAAAAGATTAAAGCTATTAATACACTGTGTTCAATTATAGCGAAAAATGACGCAAATAGTGCGGGTGTAGAGTAAATAAAGTGATCGCTATATTGACGGCATGTTTTTTTTTTTTTGAAATCCTTGTGCACGCGCTAAATTGCATCAGCAAAAGCGCGCACGAAAACTGTGTTCGGCCACCTTAAACAACCACCTTTATTGCACATCGAATAGCCTTTAATTTGCCAACAATGCAATACGACCAGAGCTAGCAACGACCACCCACTACAAGTGCAGAAATGCCCGCCTTAACTCGAAAACAATCATGCGAAATACTAGTACCCACACGATTCACACAACAAGTGCAAGCGGTTGCCATCTTGCAAAGCAAATTAAAGAAAGCCTCGTTTTCACGCAATGTAAACACCCAATTCAATGTCACGTGCGTGTTAGCCAAATTTGTCTATTGTGTCATGTGTCAAACTTTTGCATATGATTTGTTGCTTTCTTGGGTAACGTCTTATCTACTCTAACAGGGAACTCGAATCAAACTTCACAGTGAAAAACGCGGCTCACATTGCATCCACCATCAGCAGTGAAAAGATCCAGGAGATTGTGGTGTCCTTCAACGTAGAGTCGCTGTTTACCAATGTACCTATCTAAGGCTCCGTGCAAGCCACGTTATGGAAACTGGAGAGTGACACAGACCTGGCTGCCGCGCACGACCCTGACACCCGTTGTCTCCATTAATAAACACTCCCCGTGGATTACATATGAACCGACTCGCAAAATTTATAAACGGAATTATTATGAACAAAATTGCTATTCAAAAAAATAGCGCGACGGCTTGGGAGAGATGTAAGCAAGTTCGAAACGAAGTAAACAATGCCATTAAATCGGCAAAGAAACAGTATTTTACGCATAACTTGGAAGTGAATAAATTGAATCCTCGAAAAACATGGAAGCTGATTGACGACCTAAGTTCACACAAATATGGCAGAGTACAAAATATTTCCGAAATTAAGGTAAACAACGAACCTATTTCTTCTGCGGCTGAAATGGCATAATTATTAACTATTGGATCAAATTTGCC
>JAHPZR010030050.1:7500-22500 GCA_019787425.1 Platygyra sinensis | reverse complement strand
TCGATGCAACACAATAACGCCCATGTTCTTACAGGTTTTTTAGCCTGGCTTAAAGAGTTGGTTCAGTCCAAATCCAAGGGATCGTGCTGATCGTCCTGCTGAAACATGCCCCTGGAGGATCATGCTGAACGTCTCACTCAACAATTCCCCCTGTCTGCTGGTTTTTTGCATGTTTGTGCCGTAGCAATAACATAGCTGGAAAAGTCTTTGTTGAAATATTGTTGTTATCCAATTGCTCTGGAGGAACCAGTTAAAAAGAGAATATGTGCTGAGTTTGATGTCTTCTCTTATGGGTACGGAAACTCCTTGGAACCACTGTGTCCTGATGATATGATACATCTCGAATTACGGGAGGGTCTTAAGCCAAATGATGATGAAGACGCTTCAAACGACATGTTATGTCTCAGGTAAGACTACGAGACACTGAATGCAAAGTGTTAAGAATAATATCTTGAACATTTATTAAGAATGCTACCGGAATCCCTAATTGCCCAATTCTACGATAGGATCAGTAAAAGGTAATGGAGTTAATTCCCAGCTTGAGCTCTCCAAGTGTACAAAAATCCGCCTCACGGGTTGAGTATTTCCAGAGCATAACGACATTTCCCCAAAAAGAAAGATGTCATATAAAGATAACTTATAAGGGATTACCTTAGACATAAGGGCAGTTTGAGACATTAAATCCATTAGCTGTTTTCCTTTCTAACAAAACTCAATTGCAATAGCATGTGCATTCTTTTTCTTCGTCTTCTTCAGCTTCTTCACCAGAACGTTCTTAATTGGCTTCAAAACATAACCTCAAGAGACATTTTGGTATTATTTAAAGAAATGTCATCAAATAGTGTTCAACTGTCGGTCCACTTACTATTATGAGGCAAAAGGTATAATTTTATGACTTACTCTAGATGAAACATACATATTTTTTTTATTCTTGTTCTTTTCTGTTTACCATACACCATAGTTTAACGCACTGGTATTAGAAAATTGTAAGTACATGAGGAAAGAGAGATTATTTCTCTATAAAAAAAGAAAGAAGACCAAACTCTATCAAGTTTTTCGATGACTAACGGGATTAAAACGGAGATAGAATTAATTTCTCATTTTAGAATTATGGAAACGTTTTGACCAAGCAGTTTAATACAATTAAACAAGTAACCTTATCCATAGTTTCACCCTTGGGCATACAATGGGTGGGGTTGGATGCCACCCCTCTCCCACTAGGTTTTCTCAAGTTCTTGAAAAGACGATCTACTTTAAAGTGCCACTAACCCCAAAAACATTTTTTTCGCTTATATAAATTTCCTTTTTCTCCTGATTACCACTGCGAAAAAGTTATCCTTGTAGCTATTTTTGTTCATTTTCTACGAATTTTCAAAGTTTACAATTTTGCACATTTCCATGTTCACGACCGAGGAATAGCGAATGGGACGAGTTGGCTTCTGACGTCGTTTCGGGAATAAACAATGTTTTCTTTCTGAGAAGAATATATGCGACCATGGGATAGTGTGTTTTCAGAATCGTTGCAGAACGCAAGGAAGATGTGTTGTTGGAGACTGTAGCAATACAGGATACGCAGGATAAGCGTATTCCTCTTCATTCGATACCTCTATTCGATGAAACTTGATCAGAAACGAGAAAAAGACCAAAGAAGTGGGTTGATCTGTGCGAAGCGAAAGTCGGGGAGCCGTCGAGGATTTCTTCGATCCTGGGTTCACCGCTATTATAAAAATGTGAATCTAAAAATGCTTTGACACTCCGAAATCTGCACGTTCCTTAAAGCCAACTTACCGACTCTTCGTGTCCATTGACATCTTTATAACTCTTTAAGAGCTGTAAGTTAACTCTACTGCCATTACTTGTACCGTTATTTAACCCAAATGGACCGGTAAATTGTCGATCCTGATCCTGGCAAAAATTACAACGCGGCAATCTCCGCTGGCGACCCGCACTTCGGAATGGAAAAATAGAAATATATATAACAGTCGTCCAAATCGTAGCTAGACTCCAAATTGTAATGCTAGATGATACAGTTCTTTCACGTAAAAATCTTGTTCGGTTTCGATAAAATATGAATCACAAATAACCCAAAAATGTTTTGATAGCCCTAAAGCTCAGTCAAAAGTCTCTTGAGTGTTTCAGCTCGGTTCCCGAAGTGACGTCACTAGTAGCCCGACCCAGATCCCACTTTGCGCGGTCGTGAACAGAGAAATTACGAGTTCAAACGCCTGTAGAAACGCAAGGATTTTATCAATCGAGATAATTTTTTCGCTGATGAAATCAGGGAAACTAGTAGATTTTATTAAAAGGAAAAAATTTTGGGGGGTTAGTGGCACTTTAAGGGACTGAAACTTTCAATAGCTGATCATTCATCCTCCCCAGAAATTTCGATATGTCAAATGTACGTCTATCATGTTTGAAGTTGCCTTGGCAACCACAGATTTCATGTAGGTTTGGCTAAAATTAACTTTTTTGACATAATTCTGTATTTTTCTTAGAATTTCCTTTGTGGACGGGCGGTTTAGTTTGCTTTATGTTTGTTCAAACGTTTCCTCGGGTTCTGCTAACAAGATAAGCCAGCTTTTGTATCCGAAGTTCTTACATTTAGAGCTTGT
Source organism: Platygyra sinensis (assembly GCA_019787425.1). Taxonomy (NCBI): domain Eukaryota; kingdom Metazoa; phylum Cnidaria; class Anthozoa; order Scleractinia; family Merulinidae; genus Platygyra; species Platygyra sinensis. The sequence goes on along the minus strand of JAHPZR010030050.1, from coordinate 19,888 downwards.
CAACTTAAACTTTAAACAATGGCATTTCTTGAGCAAGGTAAAATTCTCTATTTTTTGCCAGTGGACTCTGCATTATGCATGCAGAAGCTCAATAAACCAACGAAATCTTGTTGGTCAGTTTGAGGGTGCAGTGTCACCTGACAGAGCTTTGGGAGGATGAGTAGTGTTAGGAGTGTGGGTACTAGTATTTCGCATGATTGTTTTCGAGTTAAGGCGGGCATTTCTGCACTTGTAGTGGGTGGTCGTTGCTAGCTCTGGTCGTATTGCATTGTTGGCAAATTAAAGGCTATTCGATGTGCAATAAAGGTGGTTGTTTAAGGTGGCCGAACACAGTTTTCGTGCGCGCTTTTGCTGATGCAATTTAGCGCGTGCACAAGGATTTCAAAAAAAAAAAAAACATGCCGTCAATATAGCGATCACTTTATTTACTCTACACCCGCACTATTTGCGTCATTTTTCGCTATAATTGAACACAGTGTATTAATAGCTTTAATCTTTTATTACAAAAATATGTTTGAAAAAGTTACGATGCAAAGAACCCAGCAATTCTCAGCTTTTGGTTACCGAACTCAGTTAAATGCAACGCATGCGCATTTGCTCGAAAAATTGAGACCGATTGCTTTAGCAAAAACGTGCCGATTTCTAACGATCCGGTCGTTAGAATTTCAAGAAATTTGGCAAAAAAATAGACCAGAGACCACGTAAATGATCTATAACGAAAAATTTTAATTTTGACACAGGAATTTTTTCTGTAATACAGAAAACGATTAACGGCGAATTACGAAAATCGCTGATGTCGAAATTTATTAGAACAGTGTTGACAGAAGGGATTTAAAGTCAATTCATAGTGTGCAAAAGATGAAAATAATCTAACGACTGGATTTAAAAAAAAAACATTATTAAGCCTTGTTTTTAACCAGCCCCATTACCATGGTAACAGCACACACCCTAGTCAAAATGCGAGAATAAATACTTCTGTAATTAACCTTGACTCTTGCAAAAAATGGGCACCAAAGCATAAATAGTTTAAAAGTAATGGTGAATTAGGCATAGGCACTTGAAAACTGTGTTCGGCCACCTTAATTTAATCCATCGATAGGTTTTTAACCGAAACTTTGCCAATAATCATGTGCGAGTTTACTCGAGAGTTATTTCAAATTTCCATGTTGTCTGTTTTTTTCATATATTTACTTCACCTTTGAGCCATTCCTTAGTAGCTCATAGAAGAAGCAAAAAGAACTGCCCTTACCAGGATTTGAACCGCCGAGCTTTCATCCAACTCCGATTTCCTGACTGAATCCGTATCGCTGCGCCCCCCGGTAATGTTTGCTAATTTTATCACAGCGCATAGAAAAAACAAAAGCCGCCTTTTGGTGTAAATTTTTAACTCAAGAAAAGAAATAAGAAAAAGAGAGAAAAATAGTAAAACCTTGCAAAAAAACGGTTTTGATGAAACTGACTGATATAGTTCTTCAGTATCGTCACCTATAGATTCATCTTCTATGATGATAGCCTCTTTCGCCTCATTTATGGTCGTATAAGAAAAATGTGGAAGCTCTCATAGTGACTTGAACAACGCGCGTGGTTTCGAATCAAAATACTTGTCTTGGCACTTTGACCTTTGGCATGGCAAATACTCCGTTGGTCACTCGCGTTCCTTTTCTTTTTTACTTATTTTGATTTGACTTTTATTAGTTTTATTAGTTTTATTTTGTTTCTTTATTACTTTTATTTGAATTTTATTATTTTGGTTTTCTGTCAAGGTTCCGGGGGATTCCGGGAAGGGTTTCGTGGGGTTCCGCCGTTCCGGGTGGTTCCAGTTAGGTTTCGGGTGGTTCTAGTAGGTTCCTGGTGGGTTTCCGCGTTTTACATACACCCCGTTTGATTTGTTTCTCCTAGCTTGCCTTTTTTAGGTCGTTTGCTTCGAGCTTCCAGCCATTGCAGACATTGCAATGCTTGGTAAAACCTTTTGTCGCAGATAATGCTTACGAGATATTTGCCTTCTTTGAAATTTTTCTTGCCTCTTCCTTCTGCGGGTTTTTGCTCGATTCCTTCTGTTCTGCTGTTCCTGGATGTACTATGTTAATGGTTTTATCCAAAGCGATAAATCTGTTCGAACTTTCCGCCATTGTCTGTGGCTTATAGCTAGTTTTCGAAAAAACTGAAGTAAACTTTTGAAACTCTACAAAATTCTTTGAATGAAGATTGAAGTGGCGCCAACAACATCGTAAACGTTTTGCGAACTGATTCATTTTGACAGCTGATTTGTGATTGGATGATATGCTTTTCCCATGTGGGCTGTTCCGAAAACGTGGAGTACGGAGTGCGGAGTCTAAAAAAAAATTTAAAAAATAGAAATAAGAGAATTTAAAAGTGAATTGAAAGAATAATTAAATACATAAACTAGAAATAGAAATCTAAGAAATAAAAATAATAATTTTCATAGTTAGCAGTTCTTTTGTACGAAAAAACGCAAAGAACAGTGCAGGTTTGATCATGTCTAGAAAATGTGAGAAATTACACCTTCGGTTTTGTTGGAAAGCCGTGTTGTCTCGGAACAAACTGAAGCTTTGCTTTCCAAAACTAAACAGCCCGTGTGAATTAACCCTTGAACCATTCAACAACTTGTCAACTTTGCATCCTAAAGAACAGATCCTTTTTTTCGCTCCCTTCTGTGGCCTGTGAAACTGAGTTGAAAGTCAGTGGCATGCTAGGAAATGCTCTGAATTAACGACACAATTTGTTATCCTCACCCAAAACGAAAGTCTCCTCTCCGCATGCTCTTGTTCTTTTCTTGTTTTAGACGTCTCTCGGAAAGGCATGATAAGGCAAATCAGGCCGATTATCACTCCGATTGTTGCATTTGGCTGAAGCACAGTTTTTATGTGCGTATCTTTTCTTTTTTTCTCCCAAACTTTCATAACTGCGTGCCACTCCACGCATTTTAATTTGTTGCTGCCTCGTCTTAAGCTATGTTGACTACTGCTTTATTTAGTCAGTACATCTGTAGATATTGTTACGAGTAACGTTGTAGAGCAGGGTTGCATCCAGACAGAACTCAGGATCGCTGGTAACAGCAACAAACTAATTTATTTCCGCAAGGTTACTTCACGAATTTACAGCACTAAGCTTCTTCGCATTAAACCAATCTCATTTACAGCAGAAACTCTCGCTCTGATATACATGAGGCTTAAAGCTCTAGAAACTTCTATTAGGAGCACAATTATTTATAAGTAGAGTGACACAGTTTCTAATCTGAGTCAGTTTGACTTAGACAATTTTTCGTAACAGATATCTTTGCTGATCAAGTATCTCTGGTCAATAGTAGCTTCTGTGTTTATTACTTTCAGCTCGAAACAACATACAACGAAGCTCAAACCTTGGCCACCACTGGTGTGCTCAGGATTTCATACACATTGCGCATTTTCAACATTGTCCCGTTCTGAGAAGGTCCCGACCCAAGTATATTACACTCCTTCCGTACAAATACGATAATTATAACGCAAGCAAAATAACAGTGTCGCGAAGTACAATCCTCACGCTGTAACAAGCCAACCCTGGTTAACTTAGAGCGAAGGGCCATTCTAGATTTGTTTCTATTGCGATACCTGCCCCTTCCATCGGAATTGGACAGTTCTTCATACTCTTGGAACCAGCGTTTTCTGCAAAACTTTAAGGACAACCTGTAACAGATGAGTCTAAAGAAACAGAAGAACCGCTAATCATAGGTTCCTGAATTACACCGTCTTCCTTCTCTTGAAGCAGTCCTTCCAACTGTGCGTCATCGTCAGCCACTAGACTAGGCCGTTTGCATCCACTTGACTTCAGATGCTCGGCATGAACAAAGCGCACCTGGTATCCACATCGGAATAGCCTCTAATAATAATAGGGGCGTCGCCTTTCAGTATTCAACCAAATCTATCAAATGCTCCATAAGAGAAGTCTCCGCACACAGCATATTTTGATGGCCTTGTCCTACCACACCTAGATTATGCAGAGTTGTCTGGGGAGATGAGCCTTGTCTAACAACACACAAAATAATTTGCAATCATTTCAGAAAACGTTTTAAGGACGCTCGCGCTAATTGTTTCTGCGCATCCTTACTGGGCACGCAAAGTCACATGCCATGTCATACACGAGCGCGCGCGCTAAGTCATAAAATAAACAAATGATAGGGAAGATGGCCATTGCTAGAGCTTTGCCTGGATTTAGCTATCTAGGACGTTCGGTGACCCCAATTTTTCTTTGGATGGATCATTTTCTCTACTGATTTTCTACGTTTAGGGAAAAAATGAAGAAAATCTATCAACTAGAAGTTTGAATTTTTGGCAAAATGCGCCATCGAATTCCGTTCTTCTTAGCTCTTCGTGCATCTCTGCGGCGGTTTTAAATGCCTCTTAAAGGGTTATATATTGTGAAAACATTAGTAAAATTTGGAATTATTCACGCAACAGATCCACTTCTACAAAATACGACTAAGATTGTTTGCCTCTGTTTACTCACCTTCGATATTTTAACTATAAACCCTGTGGACCGTGCTCAATTATACAGGACAATTTTTCGAAATCAGTGTAGTTTACCACACGCTTTGTATCTGAAACGAAGACGGCGACCCCAAATTTTATTGCATTCCTGGCACAAGTAACTCATTATCTGCCTGCCGTAAAAATGTAAAAAAATTCTATCGACTGGAAAATTTTCGCGCGAACGTCCTTAATTTGCAAAGATAGTAAAGACAAAAGTGACATCAAGTGAGGCCTTGATGTCGTTCCAGCGGGGCCATTATATGCGAGGCGTTTTGGTCATCGGTGTTGTGTTGAGCAAAATGAAAGACGCAATGATAGTCTGCATAGTTTTTCAGGCGTTTCCAAAAACGTACGCGAAGGGAACGAAACTGGGAGGAAGTGCGAAAAATAAGGAGTAAAGGGAGGGGGTGAGGCGAGCGAAAGAAACGCATGCAATCAATCCCAGACATTTTACCGAACACCCCCAAACATGCCGTGCTCCCTTGGGGCGCCAACTGTCACATGACAACCAATGATAATTAACTTCCTTTTGACAACTGGCCAGCATGAGCTTGATAGAGTCCGCCAAAACAAATAGTACGCGTAAATAGGTTGCCTTTTAATTGTCGGGTCTGTCATTGTTTATTTAAAAAAAAAATGAAGTTTGGAAATGGAGATACATAACGGTGGGACGTCGCTCTAGAGCGAATTTTGTTTGTTTTACCAAAAATTGGGTCAAAATTGGAGCTTTTCCAAATGCGACTCCTACGAGGAAAACTTGAAAAAAAATTGTCAGTGGACCAAAAAGATCAAAGACGGCGTAGTGTTTGGCAGATTTTTCCAAAATCACCCAAAGAAAACAAAAATTCATTAAACATGTCAATTGCTCGTTTAGTTAAGAAAATTGGCGCACCGTATGCCTTCACGGGAAAGCGCACGAAAATCAAGAGAAAAAATTGAGACGCTCAACATGGATAGTCGATCTCGTCTAAGCTCGATCAAATTGATGGAAGAAACCGAAGTCTCTGTACAAATATATAGCTTTCTCGAAGTAGCGGCGGTCCGCTATAACGAAAAACCTGAAAAAGATGGACAAAGATGCAATAGAGAATAAATGCTATACCGAGTAATTGCATTGTGACTAAACTTGATAGACAACAAATGCAAGGAAACGGTGTTATGTGCTTGTGATATTTCGATATAAATCTATATCATCTTCGGACTAAGGCGGGATACAGGTAGCAGAATTTTAAATCTGCGAGATTGTACAACAGTATAATCACGTGAAAATGAAAAACAAAGAAACGAAACTGTCAAGAGAATAGGCGGAGTTCCCTACTGGCTTTAAGCCATTGTTCAGAAATGGTGTTAAACGCTTGATATGGTAAGCTTCTTTATATTCTAATAGATTCCAGTTATCATCGCGATCTATTATGTTTGTGTTATCACGCACGGTTTGGGCGAAAAATTCTTTGTTGATTACAGTAGTAGATGAGATGTTCTCATTAGTAAAAATATCCGGTAAGTTGTATAAATCTTGTATGTGTTTGATATTATCACAATCGCGAAGATGTTTATATATAGCGCTTTCTTTGTCCGTGAGTGCATGTTCTTGTGTTCGGACAAACAGAGTTCTGTTCGTTTTGCCGATGTACGAAGAATTACAACCAGGGCAGATGAATTCATAAACAACATTTGATTGGCTTAATTGTGGCGTTTTGTCCTTAGTGCTTGTGAAGAAACACAATTTTGTTGTCTTCTCTTTTATTCGGATGTCAACATTCGGATCGACGAGACATCTCCGAAGCTTACGTTTAAGCTTCTTAACAAGTTGTGTTGTTAGGTCACCGACGAATGGGACGGTAAGCCAAATAGTGGGATACTGGTTGTTGTGGGAGGTATCGTTGGCACGATGATCTGAAGCCTTTTCTGTGCATTTGTTGTAAAGCGATCAATTAATAGGTTGGCAACACGTTTAGGAAAACCATTCCACGATAAAAACTTCCTTATCAACTTAAGCTCGGTTTTAATTTTGTTAGGAGTGCAGATTCGATGTATGCGGTCAATCAGTGCTCTGACCCAAGAGATTTTGTGTCGCCAAGGTACAAAGCTGTCAAAGTTAGTGTACTGTCCAGTAAAAGTATCTTTTCTGTAGATGCCAAGGCCGTCACTAGCGATGTTGATGTCCAGAAAGTGCGGAGTGCTGTTTTCAAATAAGTCGAAAGTAAAGCGGATATTTCTATCAAACTTGTGAAAGTGTTCCAAAATAGTGGTGATTGTGTTGCGTTTAATGAGAAGGAGAGTGTCATCTACGTATCTGCAATAGAAGGCAATTAGACCCTGATTGATGAGGTTATTTATAATTTCATGTTCAAATTCTGTCATGATAATGTTTGCCAGCACTGGACCGAGCGATCCACCCATGCTAACACCATCGGTTTGTTCATACAGCTGGTTGTTGCAAGAAAGACGGTTTTCGTGCATGTGTCGCGGATAAGCTTGCGAAGTGTAGATTTCTTGAGTTTGGTTTTGACAAGCTTCTTATTGTAGATTCGATCTATAATGATTTTCAGTGTCCCACTGTTTGGCTTACCGTCCCATTCGTCGGTGACCTAACAACACAACTTGTTAAGAAGCTTAAACGTAAGCTTCGGAGATGTCTCGTCGATCCGAATATTGACATCCGAATAAAAGAGAAGACAACAAAATTGTGTTTCTTCACAAGCACTAAGGACAAAACGCCACAATTAAGCCAATCAAATGTTGTTTATGAATTCATCTGCCCTGGTTGTAATTCTTCGTACATCGGCAAAACGAACAGAACTCTGTTTGTCCGAACACAAGAACATGCACTCACGGACAAAGAAAGCGCTATATATAAACATCTTCGCGATTGTGATAATATCAAACACATAAAAGATTTATACAACTTACCGGATACTTTTACTAATGAGAACATCTCATCTACTACTGTAATCAACAAAGAATATTTCGCCCAAACTGTGCGTGATAACACAAACATAATAGATCGCGATGATAACTGGAATCTATTACTATATAAAAGTTTCAAGTTTCAAGTTTCAAGTTACAAGCACATAACACCGTTTCCTTGCATTTGTTGTCTATCAAGTTTAGTCACAATGCAATTACTCGGTATAGCATTTATTCTCTATCTACTAAAGCTATCAGCAGGTAATGGATAAAGATGCAATATCTGTGATATCGTGACAAGAGGAAACGTACTGTGCTTGACAGTTCAACTGAATCAATCAGACGGCGGCACAATATATTGCACGATACGTGTTTCCGAAATATTTCAAACCTTTTCCCTCGAAAGTCCAATGACTCAGTGTACTCAGAGACTTTAAAACATATCTTAAGTTTAAAACATATCTGCGAAGCGAAATGCAAATAACCGCGGGAACCATGTAGTCTCCTACGGGCATTTGATAATGGATTGCAAGGACATCCTGTCAACGGACTAGTCTCTTTTGCCGTTTTGCGAAAGGTCTTTCCTCGTTTCCTGAACAGAAAATTCGAAGACCCCTTCGAACGCTTCTTCAGACTCGGCCATATCTATTTTGATCTTCTTGTGTTCCCGATGTCGGATTATGCATGAAAGACAAATTTCTGATGTCATATGTTGCTTGAAGGGCTAATAACCAATCGAATTGCACTATTGCTTCCCGTTCGTGGGCGAACGGAGTTCGGTAAAATGTTTGGGATTGACTGCAGGCGATTCCTTTTCTCCCCACCCCTTCCCCCTTCTCGCTCACCCCCTCCCCACTTCTCCCCAATTTTTTGCTCACCTCAAGCGTGCTCCTTCGCTCGCCCGCTTTTTCGCTCGCTTGTTTGATCTGCGCCTGGAAAAGGAAAGTAAACGGTTGCTAGGCTGGCTAATGCAATGAAAGGAGGGATTCCCGAACATTTCGATGCGTTCAGTTCTACAATGGGCCAACAATGCTCGAGTTACTTGCCCGAAGTTAGAACTAGAAGTAAGTCCAACGTCTCAATGACGTGCAGTTTTACATTTAGCGCGTAATTTGAATATTATTTATAGTCACGGCTTTTGCAGTCATTTTATTAGCTCTACCAGTAGTTGAAAAAATCGAAATCAAACTCTAAGCAATACTGTACATTGCTTTTTCAATTTTCTATCGAAGTCCTAAAAGTTGCATTCAATCGATAATCAGTATCCAAAGTATACTTCTATCGCGTGCTGATCCTCAAGTCTTTGCAGCCATCGAATAAGAAAAATTAGTATATACTAAAAACAGTGGATAGTGTTAAACGCGCGCTGATTAGCTCGTCAAACTCCGAATATCCTGTTCTATTTACCTCCGAGCAACTCGAGAGAAAATGGCGTCCCGGTTTCCATCCGTGACAAGTGAAGAAATCATCCAAATTAATTTTTAGTGGTGTTTATTATCTCACTCTTTCATTATATACTAAAACAACTATTCACCTCAGTATCGGTGGCTAGCGGTGAATATTTACCTCTGTTTGAAATAGATTTCGTTACTCAGTCGTTATCCAATCAGAACACGATGTTTGATTGACATCTGATCTAGGATTTTTACTACGCACGTGTTGTTGTAGTCTCGAAAGAAGGAAAAACTCAGGAGAAAGTCGGTCGGAAATCTGTCGTAAATTCGAGCGGGAAGTCTACATATCGAGAATAAAGTCTTGTGGAATCTAGAGAAGTCATTTTTCTCCTTTCTGTCAACCTCGCCGCTTCGCGGCTCGGTAAATATCCACCGCTAGCCACCTCCACTTTGGTGAACAGTTGTTAAATATCCATATTTCCTTTACCAGCAAGGTTTTTGTGACTCTCTACCCATGAGTTTACCATTCGGTGCCTCTTGACTAAGCATTTTGTCGTATTTCTTTACATTTTAAGGCCTAAAGTGGTAGTTTATTTTGCGACTATTTTATGGCAGAGTTTTCCATGATGATGATGCCAATATCTAGGCACTAATAACCGGGAAATTGATTAACAGCTTGAACTTGGTCGTAAGTGAGTTTCCTGGAAAGATTTCTTTAAAGATTTTACTGGCTGAGCTGAGAGATATTGAAATATGTCTTTTCTCATGTCAAATATTCAAGTATTGCTTCCATATTATGACGACGCTTGAATAAAGAAAAAGACCACAATTCTCTTAGGTTTATTGGAGCAATAAGCCCATGATGAATGCGCGGAAGAACTATCGGTAGGAAAAGCTTACCAATAACGAGCTTTAAGGACGTGAATTAAAAAGATTCTCCAGCAATTTTCAAGCGGGTTATTTGTATAATCACAGACAAAAGTGTTGGGACACGAAGCAAGTTCTCCCCTCCCCCCACTTTCAATGTTGATAATCAGGGTGATTTTCCCCTTTTTGTTGGAAAAAACGCGATATTTTCCAACGTTGATTAGGGGCATGGGGGATACGTAATCCAGCTCAAGTGTCCCAACCACTTTTGGCCGGGATTGTAGCTAAACTACTGTGTCTTTATGTTTTAGGTTTCTTCCTGATGGGAAATTTGTAAATGATATCGTTGTTCGAGTTATCCTCTGAACATGTCCCAACAGTAGAGTTCCTCAGATATCTTGATGAGAAACCACCAAGAAGAAGAAGATTCCGTGATGAGAAGCCACCAAGAAGAAGAAGAAGAAGAAGAGAAAAGAAAAGGCTGTGTCTTTTATCAATGGTCCCACCATCCACGGGGGTAAGATATTTATAGACTCACTTGTTAACTGATTCATTCATGATGATTATTTAAAATCCTAGCTAGTACTGAACTATACTTGTGAAATGTTCGTGGCTAGTCTGAAGCGGCGTTTCGTCTCGGCCAAGAGACTCTTCAGAGATCTTTAGAATTCATAGGCAAATTCGTTGAGCATCACGCTTAAAGTCCCGTTCGCAAATTCTTGATGCTGACATTCTGGCCCTCTATCGCAGATGGATTCCCAACCGTACGTTCACGAGTTATAAATTTATACAAAAGGTAAACAATTGTCAAATACCTGTGAAGGCGGCCAAGAGACTCTTCAGAGACCTTTAGAATTCATAGGCAAACGCGTTGAGCATCAGGCCTAAAGTCCCCTTCGCAAATTCTTGATGTTGACAGTACTGGACTAGATGGAATTATTTAGTTGACATTCACAAAACCAACTGATCCTTTATAATAAGAAAATTAATAACACACATGAAAAAACTACTCGATTCTGATTGGTTGAGAGCAGTGCAGTTCAGGTGAAACACTGGTGCAAAAAGTGTAACACCAGTGCAAATTACACATCGAAATTCTGGATTATGATTTGCAGAAAGACATTGAGAGATATTTTAGGCCAATTATATCATGTGAAGCCATGATAAAAATTTTGTACGGAAACTTTGAAAAAAGTTTTCTCCAATGCGAAAAAAATGGCTTCAAGAAACCTCTTCCGGCACGCGAATTTTTTCATGTTTTCAATTTGGAATTAATTTGCACTTGTGAGTTTTTTCAAAAAGCTGAAATTGCACTCGCCGAAGCGGCTCGTGAAATTTCACCTTTTTGAAAAACTCACTCGTGCAAATTAATTCCAAATTGAACTCGAAACCGTATGATTACCCATACTAATGTGATCCTACTAACTACACAGTAATTATATCTTTATTCTTATTTCACAGACTAAAAATAAGCATCCTGCAGGTAAGTTAATATTTTTTGCTTTTTTGTTGTTGTCTTCCTTCTCTTTTTGGGCTTGTCTCTTGATAGTTCATTTAACAAGTAATATATCAAACACGAGCGATAGTGTTTCATCGGGATATCCAAACACCAAGAAGAGAGTTGAAAATACGACGCGCAGCGGAGTATTTTTGACGAGATTCGAGGTGTTTGGATAGCCGATGAAACACTGTCTCGAGTGTTTGATATATCTTCTCAATCGAAACCAAAAGTAAGGGGAAAACGGAGAAGTAAAATCGCCAAAAATCTATGCTAATTAAGATCTGATATCCAAACCACCGTCACGTTCGTGATTTCCTTTGTTTTAACTTGATGAATTATTAATGAGTTTGAGAATTCTATAATGAAATATAACTTAATCCTTTTCAGACAAAAAGAGGGGGATTCCATCACACGGACTTGACGATTATATCATTGTCAATGTTTTAAAGATGCCAAGCTTAGCGGCTGAAATTTATCTGGAAAAAGTTTTATATGACACGTCATTGTACCCGAAACTTTTTATTCCATGTCAGTGGTATTCGGACCAGCAGTATATTTTTTCAGATTTACAAACTTTGACGTTTGACATTTTCAGGACGTTTTGGCATTGTTTGAGTCATTTTTAGCTGTTTCGGGCGTTTTAGAACAATTAAGAAATCCAAGGTTGTGGCTACTTAGCTATCGTGATGATATAAATGACATCCGATTTACATTCTAGGTGTGTTTGATTGTTTGATTGCAATTGAAAAACGTATGTGTAAAGCAAATCAGAAAATAAATTAAACAAACTTACACAGGATAAGACAAGAAAAATAACATTAAAAGGTCTGAACTGAAGACCTGAACGCGAAGGAATAAATTTAAATTTTCGCATTTCAGACTGGCTGATGGCTATAAAGATTATTTGGCTAAATACGACTTAAACAAAAACGTAATTTTTCTTTGGCACTCCGAATAAAAATAAACATTTTAAAATACAAAAAAAGAAAGAAGAAGAGTGAAAAACAATAATATTAAGACAAGTCTGACATAACCTTGTGATTCAGCTTTCGCTGTGTCCACTCCATTTTTTTGGAATTTTGTCAAAAGTGTAACGCTTTCCGTTTACAATAAGACGGTCTCCAGTGATTGTAGCTCTCGTACCCGCTGTCTTTCGTGCTTCCTTCATTGCTGGTACTAATATCGTTTTT
>JAHPZR010030050.1:0-2500 GCA_019787425.1 Platygyra sinensis | reverse complement strand
CTATTTTTTACCAGAAAAAGCCTTAGACCCAGGCCTTAAACTACTTGACAAAATTTAGTATTTCACGTTTTCCTATACTTACATGTAATGTAAATGAAGAACACAAGGATTACAGATTAGGAAGATTGATATCAGCTTCTGAGGCAATTCAGAAATTCAGCTCAAAAGTCCAGGGCAGGGGCGGATCTAGGGGGAGGGTGCAGGGGGTGCGCACCCCCCCCCCCCCCTGAGATGAAGCCTTTTTCTTCCTATTCGCTTTTAAAATTTGTTTTACCTCACCAGTCAGTGACGTCATTCCTTAGAGGTGCACCCCCTCCTAACAAAAATCCTGGATAGTGACGTCATTCCTTAGAGGTGCACCCCATTCTAACAAAAATCCTGGATCCACCCCTGCAGGGGAAGCAGGCACTCAAGCATTTTGCTTGAGTGTAATATTTTTTTTTCGGAGGGGTGGGGTGGGGGGGGCGCGTGGGGCGTGGGGCGTGGGTTGTGTGGTCATACGTTGAACAAAGGAATTGGTTTCTGTCTATGGAGTGTCTCAACACAATATATACACAAAAAGATCAAGAACAAATAATTCATTATCCTTAAATGTAAAATTACCAATAACTTTTTTCTTTTGCTGAAATCCAAAATGGCAGCTTTTAAAGTTGATGAGGAGTTTCATTCCGGGGCCGTAGTTTATAGTAACAGGCAAAGCGAGGAACTTGTCTCAGTTATTTCTTTCGTTTTTGTTGTTTATAATCATCATACTGAAACACTCTAAATATACACAGGAAGGTAATTTAACCACGGACATTGCCTCAGTCAAAATTTTTCATTGACATTGCCTCAATCATATTTTTTTCTGGCTACGGCCCTTCACACTGAGGTAAAACAGGAATGCAAGCTGCATGCAGTAGCTTACTCGATCTAAATATCCAGCCGAGTTTACCTTCTGAGTGGTTATTCTGGCTGTTCTGCAAAGAGGTAAGCCAGTTTGCTACCTGGAGAAGGGTATCTCGTAAGTGATTCAGTTGGCCGTTGTTCTGGTTCGCCATTTAATATGTAAATTAAGGAACTAAAGGTTGAAAAACGTGGCAATTCCAGAGAACTGCAACCGAACACCGCGACCACGTGCCGGTAGAGCTGCGAGAATAAATGACGCCAGTTTTGTTATCCCATAATTACTGGCGGATTTGGGCTCGCTGAAAGAGCTCAACATTCAACTTTGGGATGTAAAGACGAACATGACGTTACAATGTTGAACTTGACCTGGCAAAGTCCAACATTGCGTTACAGATGATTTATCATAAGTTCACACGCGCTGTTGGACATTTTAATGAAATATCAGAAGTCGCTATATATCACTACGAAGTCTAAATTTACAAACTTGGTATTGACAACACGAAATGTTAAGTTGATCTGAAAACTTGGTTTTAACGACTGAAAAAGAAGAGTTGATCGTTGAAGTTGGAAGTTGATTTGAATAATAATAATAATAATCTTTTATTAGGAGGCTTCCATCACATAACGTGGTTTTCAGAAAGGCACTATATTTGTGTTGTTAAGTTCGAAGTTGATTTAAGCGAATATTAATGTTGACATGACAAACCCCGATGTCGATGTGTAAAGTTGGATGTTGCGTTACAACTTTGATTTTCGGCGGAGATGGAACGCCATAGTTTTCTGCCTCAGTGGCAACAATTTTGGACGTTCTATGCAATCACTTAAAAAGGGAGTGGATCCGCACCGCAAGAGAAGGTCAAAAATGTCTGATTTGGGTTATTGTCAGGTATATAGATACAGTGCATTTTAAGTCCATAGCTATAGACACGTGTAATTTGTTTTTGATACCACCCGACTGTTATCTGGTTCTACTTTTTTCATACTGCTGGAATGACAAGTAGATGCCGAGTACCCTTTGTCTGCAGTGAAAGCTGGTATTCCCTCCGACGATGAATTAGAGCGGCTCTCTACGCAGCTTGGTGATAAATGGAGGAAGCTGGGACGTCGCTTCAGTTTCAATGATGCAGAGCTAAGTGCATTCTGTACTGGGAACGACGAAAAGCCCGAGGAAGCACGCCGTATGCTAGTTAGTTGGAAGCAAACAAATGGCTCAGAAGCCACTTACCAGGTTTTATATGACGCCTTAACTCACAAGCTCATGTCCTGTAAATGTCTGGCAGAAGAATTTTGTTGTAATTGATTGTAACGAAAATTCGCGAATGCATGTCCGTGGTAAATTCTTAGCTTTTGTTTTGGATCCCTCGATTTCTTATTCAATGCACACTTGTGTATATAACTTCATTATTACTTTGATATCGACCCATTTTTCCCTCTCCAATACGAGAAAAGCAGAACTTTATAGAAAAAAGTGGAGATTAGCGTCACTCATTTGCGTGTTTGTTGGCCAGAGTGACAGTCAGTAGTTCCGCGTTTGTCTTGAATGTAAAACGTTTTGCTATTTGCTTGTTAGATATATTAAGTTCTTTTTTACCAGTGGAAAGCGAGATCCTCC
>JAHPZR010030046.1:10000-18069 GCA_019787425.1 Platygyra sinensis | reverse complement strand
CCGGTACACCCCAGCAACCATCCTAAACATATCAAGTAAGTTGGACAACACAATTATGTTAGATTACCGTATTTACTAGAAAAAGCGCGGCGGCTTTTATTAAATTTTTCAGCATTTTGATGCAGTGTTTATTCGAGGCAGCGGTTTTCAACGTAACAGTTCTTACTCTTACGCATCAATGATAGCGACAAAAAACCAAACCCCAATGCCACTCTTTTTTTTGGGCTTTGTTACATCTCAGAGATTTCGTCAAGTTGCCTTGACCCTTCCTAAGAGTGCCACTCGGCACGTAATGTCATAACTTTATGAATATTTGATAGATTTCTATGAATTTTTGCTACAAAAATTGTCTTGTAAAGATCTGATCATTGAAGTCATAAAATTGTGACCCCCTTCTATCAAAGACATGGTTGACCACACCCACGAGTTTTTAGTTTTTTCTTGGGGGGGGAATGCAAATGGAATGCAAGACTTGTTTCACATGAAGCAATGCACTAAGAGCTACTAGATAAGCTATAGTTTAAGGGTACACTTAATATAGTAGAAGGCTGACACATTTTGGAAGTCGTTCCTATTTGCATTTTAAAGCAATTTCTATCAAAATGACTTGACTAACTCCTACATAGCTGCTGATGTCAATTCTTAAATAAGCTGATCAGTGGCTATCAAATGGTATATTCTGTATAGGCAGAGTGTCTTTATTTGCCGACTTGGGAAAAGCTGCCATTCGCCTTTGAGGGGAAAGGGTTAAAAATCCTCTGGTATCCATACTCACTCTGGAGAGAGAAGAGTTTTCCAAAAATACACACACACTTAGTGACTAGCAAGGCCAGCTTCGGATCCGGCTATACCATTAAATCTGAACTAGACAAAATAATTTATACTATTTTATACCAAATCCTTACGTACGTAACATACCCGTATCTAACTTACCCTGTCCGTGTAAGGTTCCTGAGTCAGATCGATGTTCTCTATATGAAGTTTTCGCTCAATCATTTCCCCTAACGAGTGCGAGGCTCGCTTGATTCGTGGCGCAGGGACTGGGGACGGTTTGAGGTTCGAGTCTTCTTGCCTTCCATTCTGTGAAGCTCTCGGTTCAGTTCTTTTCACATTTGAGGGTTTGTTCTCATCCCTGTTTACGTTTGTTTCCGACTCATTCCTGCTGGATTCACCGTGAGTACGTGTATCTCCTGCAGATCCCCGCAAACCAGGGACGGGCTGGGGTACCTCTGTGTATGGCTCATCCAGTTTATCCGGGGTTAGAGTCCTTTTAGGGCGTTTTTTGGCTTAGGTTTGGGTTTAAGCTGTGGTTTATCGATCGGTTCAGGTTTTGGAGGTGTTTTGTACACCTCCTCAGTAGAAGCTGTTGTTTCAGAGCTCTTGTCGAGTTGTGTCAATGAGGGAGACGGAGGAGTCTCTACACTGCGTGCATCGTCAATGTCAGGCTCTTCATTAAAGTTTGACGTACTCGTTGGGCGAGGAGGTAAAGGTGGCGGTTTATTTCTAGACCTTCTCATCACTGCAGGCTGTACTTCAACAGGCGCAAGGTACGCCTCATCTTCTACTGAACTCCCCGACGTTTCTGCGGTTGCGTCTCGACTTTCGTCAGCTTTAAACTTTGCAGAATCAGGTTTGGTCGCGTCAGTTTCATTTGATAACGATTGAGGCTTTCTCTGCTCGCCAGTATCCTTAGGACTTGGTCGACTGGGTATAGGAGGTGGCGGTCTATGAGGGACCACCACTGCTGTGGAGCCATGTCTAGATGGAACATCAGGAGGGACCCTCTTCAAGGAGCCTGAAGGATTAGGAGGAAGAACGACCTTCTGTGTCTCCATCAAAGGAAGTGAAGTTTTTCTGTCGGGAGGAGGTGGACGAGGTTTCTCAAGTTGTTTGTTGGATGCATCTAGAGAGAAAATTACACAAGAGCCATTTTACAATGAGTATAGGAAATTACAAAGTTTGTCATAAATAAATTGTACCTTCGTCCCCCTCTCTACACTTGTTACCAATGGACTGAGCCTGTTTTCCTATCACCACTATCATTTCAGACATAAAGTTGGGCTGTCTGTGTGGAGGGACACTGCTTAATTCCGGTTTCTCATCCACTTTCTCCATACTGTCCACACTGCTGGTAGAGCTGTGCTGCGACTGAAATGAACATGTAAAACACTACGGCATGTTCTCCCGACACGGCGCATGTGCAAACTATGGTGTGAGTAAACGTACCCAGTTTCGCTTTCTTACTGTTAATCAGCAATCAGACCATGATTTCTGTAAACAGAATGTCTAATGCTGGCATGTCAACCAATTTACAGCTAAAATGTCAAATTAAGTATTGAATGTCAATTTTATAATTCGGCCCAAAATATTTTTTCAGGACACACGCACGGATGAATGATCAACAATCTCGTTTCCGTAGGCAATGATTCTTTTGATCAGCTGTCAGCATCAAGAAGTTGAAACCTCTGGGAGATTATTCAGCAATGCATGAGCCTGGCTCACCTAATTATCAGAAGGCGAGCCAGGGTTATTTGCAGTGGTTACTCTCCGAAAACATGATAAGTGAATAAAGATGGTGAGTTTTTGTGCTCGGTAATAAATGTGAAAGATGAGTTAATCTACATGACGCGAGCATGGGACAGCGCCTGCCCGGTGTTTGGGAGGGCATGGGTTCGATTCCTGTCGGGGACTCAGATTTTTTCTTTGTCCCATGCTTGCGTCATGTAGATTTTTTTCTGAATACATGTTCAGAAACCGTTATTAAACTTGAATGTCTGGGCACAGTCAAACCACCACCAGAATTTTTCTGGTTCTGGTTTTCGATTTTATCCAGGATATAGGAACACAGCGGTCAAACGACTGGGCAGTCGCGTGAACACGCGCGTGATCAAGCACTTCCGGTCACTTTCCCTCTTTATCCCACAAAATTTCCACGGTCAACCTCGGCCACTCGAGCCATCTCGGTACTAAGTTCAATCATTCTGCCCCTACAAATGTTCTTTTCCCGAGTTTTACTGCTTAAGCAACAGCCTTTCTCATTCGAAAATCTGCTCCCAGAGAGACCAACGACAACTATCGCGATAAAAACACAAGTCTTCATGTTTCGCTACGACCTCGTAAATTCGACAAGAAAATTCACTATTGTTGCAGAGATAGTTTCTTTGTTGAAAAAGATATATAAAAGAGACGCCCCTTTTAGAGCTGTGTTTAATGTAAAAACCTTAGCTGTTTTGTTTTCGGCTTATCCTTGCGAAATGAAACGCATACCGCGAAATTTAAATCTGCCGCCATTTTGGCGCTTGCTTGTTTCTATGGAAATGGTGCAATCCATTCCCACGCGCGCTCGCGCGGCTTAAGCATGCGCACTCATTTGACCGCTGTGAGGGGTATAGGGCATCCAGTCAACGCTGACCTAACTAAATTTTCCCAGGTTCTGGAAGCAAGCGACGAATTATTTTTTTCTTTAAAAACCACAGTTTTGTAGTACCAATATGCATCTTCAAGACAATGAGAGGGATAAGGGAGAGCCTGCAGCCTCAAAAGCAATTAAATTCCAAGCGGTGTCTGTCATCCTTGCATTACCTTGTTTAAGTCTTGAATGTTTGCCAGGAGTCTCTTAGGAGAGGGGGCTGGGGATGAGTCATTAGTTCCCAGGACCTCATCTCCTGAGCTCACACTGCCATCAGCACTTGCACCATCTTCTATTGTGTACGTACCAGCAAAAAGAAAATTGGTTAGTTTAACCACGTTGATAGTTAGAGGCGTGGGCACTGAATTCAAGTTTTAATTGGAACCACTTGTCTGACTTACCAGTGTAAATAACAGAGTTTGGTTGATCATTACTAACACTGGGGAGTCTAAAGGGTGTTGTCTAACTTACCAGTGTAAAACACAGAGTTTGGTTGATCATTAGTAACACTGGGGAGTCTAAAGGATGTTGCCTGGCTTACCAGTGTAAAACACAGAGTTTGGTTGATCATTAGTAACACTAGGGAGTCTAAAGGATGTTGCCTGGCTTACCAGTGTAAAACACAGAGTTTGGTTGATCATTGCTAACACTGGGGAGTCTAAAGGATGTTGTCTGACTTACCAGTGTAAAACACAGAGTTTGGTTGATCATTAGTAACACTAGGGAGTCTAAAGGATGTTGTCTGACTAACCAGTGTAAAACACAGAGTTTGGTTGATCATTAGTAACACTGGGGAGTCTAAAGGATGTTGTCTGACTTACTAGTGTAAAACACAGAGTTTGGTTGATCATTACTAACACTGCGGAGTCTAAAGGATGTTGTCTAACTTACCAGTGTAAAACACAGAGTTTGGTTGATCATTAGTAACACTGGGGAGTCTAAAGGATGTTGTCTGACTTACCAGTGTAAAACACAGAGTTTGGTTGATCATTACTAACACTAGGGAGTCTAAAGGATGTTGTCTGACTTACCAGTGTAAAACACAGAGTTTGGTTGATCATTAGTAACACTAGGGAGTCTAAAGGATGTTGCCTGGCTTACCAGTGTAAAACACAGAGTTTGGTTGATCATTAGTAACACTGGGGAGTCTAAAGGATGTTGTCTGACTTACCAGTGTAAAACACAGAGTTTGGTTGATCATTACTAACACTGGGGAGTCTAAAGGATGTTGTCTAACTTACCAGTGTAAAACACAGAGTTTGGTTGATCATTACTAACACTGGGGAGTCTAAAGGATGTTGTCTGACTTACCAGTGTAAAACACAGAGTTTGGTTGATCATTACTAACACTAGGGAGTCTAAAGGATGTTGAAAGGACACCAGACACTCTCTTGATACTAATGCGTGAAAATCCAGTACCCTTTGGCAACTTGGGTGATACTTTTACAGGCTGATTGCACAAAGATAACAAATAGAATACATTATTAGAGACAAAAAATAGAGGCAAAGCGATTTCTAAAGTCTCGGCTCGTAATACCATACCCTGTTTAGGACAGGAGCAAGTCGAATTGTATACCCTGTTTAGGACAGCGAGGCCAAAAAAACCATACCCTATCCAGCGGCACGTCCCCGTATAGCCGAAATAAGGGAGTACCCCCCCCCCCCCCCCGGGTTTCACACCTTCGTTTGATTCAAAAGTAATCACGCTGCATCATCATCATCTTCATCATCATCATCATTTATTTGCCTTTATATTACAACAGTTAAAAAAAAGAAATAAATAAAATAAATAATAATAATAACAATAATAATATACAGCAAGTTGTTAGGCGAGGAGACCTCAAGAAACCCCCAGGCTTATAGGAGAGGCCACCTCGACATCACAATATTAAACAAGATAAGGGCTGCGAAGGAGCGCGGCAGAAACTAACTCAGAAACTATTTTAGTAAAAACTCTAGCACTTTGTTTTTAAACGTAGGAAAGCTTGACAAATTGGTAATAGAGGCAGGAAGACAGTTCCAGACCTTAGGTCCTTGGTAAAGAAAAGTGAATTTCTTGATGTTGGTACGACAGGGATGCACACGATAATTACCAGCTGTTCTTGTGTCATATTTATGGACTTGACTGTTTGTCATAAACAGATTGAGGAAAAGTGAAGGCAGTAGATTATTGTGGTAGCAGAACATGAATTTAGCAATATCGAGGGTATTGATTTGGAAGATGTCTAAAATTTTCAGTTTGGTAAAAAGAGGAGCAGTATGTGCTCGATATTCTGAATTTGTAACAGCTCGCACCGCCCGCTTTTGTAAAGAATAAATTCTGTTTAAATTAGATACGTAAGTGGACGACCACGTAGAGTTACAATAAGTAATATATGGATAAATTAATGTATAATACAGCATGAGTTTAGTCTTACAGCATGAGTTTAGTCTTATAGGTCTGCCATAGCTGTTTTCTCCTCGATATTCAATACCGTGATATTTGTAGATGCCTGGGTGCATTTCTCTCCATCTCAATATTTTTTCGGCCTCTTCGAATTGCAACTGTTGCTCCATGTTGCATTAGTGCTGCTTTTGTTCAAATGGGGCAACATACCGCTGCTACTATTTTATAATAAAGAGGGGGGATCTCGCCCTCTGAGATCTCTGTCACAAAGATAAGCTTTGTATATTGAAAATGCGAAAAGAAACCAGGGATTTTCGTTTTCGATTTCATATTTCGCCATGAGAGCTTTGTAGTCTTCATCGTTTTTGACTTTTTCGAAAAAGTTATAGACTTCTTCTAATATTTTTACGCCGTCGACCACGACCTTTTTCATCATGTCATCCAGCGGAATTTTTTTTTATTACGGCTTCGAAGTCTTGATCGAAAAATACGCGAGTCTTTTTCATTTCCTCCATGATGCAATAGTGCTACTTATGTTCAATGGAGGAAGGGTGGCGCAGGGAAAAAATTAAATGGGTGAACTTGCGCCCTTTAAGCCTTGCAATCATCTGCTTCAGTTCTTTATGAGAAAGCTCACCAGCGTATTCTTCAAAGATTGCCTTCGTTGTCTTGGCTGATGGTGTGTAGAAAAGAACGATAGCTGCCACGTTTTCTCGGAAAGGCTTCGCGATGCTAGAAAGCTGCTGGGTCAGCACCCACACGCTGATGCCGGCATGGCGAGCAGAAAATCCGAGCTTAACAAGCTCCCCTGTCCGGTCTTTTACATCTTTTGATGCGGCGCAGTCATCAAGTACGATGAGAGTGTTTGTGTCTTCGAAAAAAAAACTAGCCACCTTCAGCCAGAGTCCGACCCGGTGCTGCTCGCAGATGATGACCTCCAGCCGCGGGTCTCTCTCACCGAACCAGTGTAGCGTTCTGTTGTATTCAAAGGTTGGGCAGATTAGCACGATGTAATCAAAATTGCCATTGAATGGGCCACAGAGCTGGTTCACGAGAAACTGTGTTTTGCCAGAGTTTGTCGGGCCAACAATTAACGCGTTGAATGGAATTTTGTCGGGGTCCATTTCAATTCTGCACAGATTCTAACTGTTTATTTTGGATGTTAAACTGACAGTCACTGATGACAAAGATGAAGCAGTTCATATTTGAACCTCCTGCCTTTCTCTCAATTTCCAGCTGGACTCCATCCGTGGAGTTTACGATACGGGTGCCACTCCCATGCATTTTTTGGCTGGCCATTGAGCGCTGATCGACCATAAGTCCAAACTTATTTTCTGTGTAGAATTTCTGAAGAGTCATATGCTGTGGTTTGATGTTTTCTTTCATGAAGAAGCGACTGACCTCTGACCAAATGTCTTGGCTTTCTATGCCTTCATTGTACAGCATGTTTGGTGAGCCGTGATCGTCACTCTGACTTTTTTAATGTCAGGGAAGACATATTTTTCTGAATCTCTTGTCCCTGCGGTGTAAGGCTCTTGAAACAAGAGAAGAATGCCTTTAAGAGATCTGCTTTGATTGTTGAAGTGGATATTTATTCTCGTTTCACTACTTTTGATCGGTTGCACTAAATATTTTTTTCACGTGGCAATAGAGAAACTCTTTGCCGCTGTCGTATACACTGATCGCTTGTCTTGCAAGCTTCTCGCTTCGAATCATTTCATACTCCAGCTCGATGTTAGTCATCTTGTAATTCAGCTTTGTGGGGTCAGAACCTTTGAACACTTCGCCGGCTGATGCCAGAGTCACTTCAAATAAAAGGTCATTGTACAGGGCTTTGGGATAGAAAACGCCGTGGTCAGTAAGTATCTGGTGGTCTAAATTAATGCGATATTTGGTGCCGTAAATTTGGTTCAGTTTGTTTTCAGCAGCAACTCCAGAGGTCTTTTTGTCTCCCGAACCTGAGCGGATCTTGCACAAATCTTCGCTCTGGATGCCCTCAGGCACCATGCTGTCACGCTTTTCACCTGGCAAGAATAAGTCGCTGAAGATCTTGTATGTGCTATATTCATCCGTCTGTTCCAATATCGAGCTCTCAAACTTGACCACCATCTTACTTACAAGCGCCCGCGACACGTTCTGGACGAGAAAGTTATTGGCGTGCCCTCCAGAAAGGTCGATATCAAAACGAAGAGCTAGCGAGCCAGACGCAATGACTTCGTTGTTATTCAGCTTTGGCACGCGAACATTCAGCGTCTTGCCGGGTCCAGCTTCAGA
>JAHPZR010030044.1:22500-31821 GCA_019787425.1 Platygyra sinensis | reverse complement strand
TTTTTTTAGTGAATCTTCTATAGTGGTTCATGGATATTTGAAGAAAGTATTAATCATACATACACTCATTCATCATTAAATTAATATACATTTTTCATCTGACAGGAGTTGCAAGAGAGGTCTTTTAGAGACGAAATAGTCTGACCGAATATTGCTTGGAATAAATCGCGTGGAATATAAAACTTAAGGTAAATTCAGCATCTATTAATTATGCAGTTAAGTCACGCCATAGCTGCTGTTGTGCTTTGCAAATGGACAATCACGTGACGGCATAATTTCATTCGAAGGAACGTACCAGATATCAATTTTCATTTACGTGAACAAGAGATGTGACTCTGAGACCGGATAGTGTGTAATGTCAGAACTTCATGCTAGCCCACATATCCATATATGGATAAGACATTCCATATATGGATATATAATGGATACGACAATATGGGTGTGTGCTCTATATGTGGGCTAGCATGAAGTTCTTGCCCAGGAAGGTCCAATTTCTGGATCACTTAAATGTCATTGAGAATTACTTCTTTTTCACTGCAAAGGTCGTAAATAACAAAAACGCAATTCATGGATCGATTGGCTACGGTATTTTGGGGCTGATTTTATGACATGGCTTGATATTGGGTGTTCACTGGCCTTTCCCTTTCATTTGTTCGAGTAACACCCTACCTCTTGGGTCCTTGATAACCTCATTAAATTGCTTTTTCATCACTGACTCAGTGTACTATGCCCTTATTCTTTGAATTTCTCTCAGAATGTCAGATAACGTCCCCTTATATACCCAACGAGCATGCACAGCATCTGGGGATGGCGAATTATATAATCTGGATGTATTCAGCTATGTTCAGCCACCAGTGTTTGGCACAGAAGGGTCACTCAATCAACTTATCATGTGCATAACAAGAGCCATAGAAGACTCCAGCAGATTATCCTTCCTCCAGGTATGGAACTATTTCATGGCATACAGAGCAGGTGTTAACTAAAGGAGGCTCTCCAGCACTTTCCAAGACATAGATTTTTATGGGTCATAATGACCACTCTTTATCAAATATTGATGCTACAATCACGGTATCAAAAAACTGCCCAATCGCTGGAGAACATGTTGGTATTATTTTCGTGACACAATAGGTTACCATAGCAACACTATGACCTGCTAAAAACACCCTTAATTTCAGCTTTAAGCGCTTATGTTTCAAACACGCCACAGTGAAATGTTTTCTTATTATAGAATTTTGATAAGCAGGATAAGATGCAACTTTTGGCAAAGTTTAAAAAAATTCTGTACATGGGGTTCAGAGCCACCTTAAATTTTCGAAAATTTGAGGTGACTCTGAATAAACTCCATGTAGAGACTCAATTTGTTAAAAACTTTGCCAAAAGTTGCTTCTTTTCCTGCTTATCAAAATTCTCTGATAAGAAAAAAATTCACTATATGCCGTTTTTGAAATATAAGCGCTGAAAGGCGATATTAAAGACGTTTTTAGCAGGTCATAGTGTTGCTATCAATGGTAACCTATTGTGTCACGAAAATAATACCAACGTGTTCACTGGTGATTAGGCAGTTTTCTGATACCATGATTGTAGCATCAATTGATAAAGAGTGCATGGTTAATTAGTGACTCATCAAAATCTATGTCTTGGAATGTGTGCTGGAAACTGTTTTGAGCCACCTTAGCCACAACAACTCTTAACATTAACAGGCACTGAATAAAGTCAAGCATATTTATTATTTGTTATATTTAGTTTTGCCAAGGTTAGGATTTCCTTCTTACGGAGGTGAAACAATGTAGTAGTTTACTCTGATTTCCTGTATCTCTTAGAAAGTTCCATCTTTGCTTTGCTTTCACCATACCATATTGTTTATAGATCAGCCACATTTCTTAATTTCTATTTCTTCTATTCACAAGGGGCAAAAAACCCAGGGTAGGATGGAAGTATATTCAAATACGTTTCCTTGGAAGAAAACGCAAGGTGGTAGACTTATTACCGAATTGGCAATGGGCGATATGACATGCAGAAAAGAGGTAATTATGAACATCAATCCAGTCTAGATGTAAATGTGTGGGTTTTTTTTTTTTCTAGTTCAAATGTTTCAGGTTTGGTTTGAAATAGCACAAATAAGGATTCTTAAGGATAACAACCCGTAAACATTTTGTGCAACTTAAAGCTGTCCATGATGTGCCAGTATTTAACAAGCACATTAACTTGTTTGCAGTTTTTATTTTTATTTCACCATCTGAGTATCATCTTCTGGGTATTGTTTTTGTATACAACCATCTTTGATTAAATGGAGAAATTACAGCAACTGGCAGCAAGTGAGCCTTTGGTGAGTTCCAGCTGGCATAAGCACTGGCTAACATGCACCAGCATGTAGATCTTGTAAATGTGTTATTTAAGGCGGCTCAAAACAGTTTCCAGCACTTAGATTTCGATGAGTTGTTAATTAACCACTCTTTATCTCTTGATGCTACATGTATAATCATGGTATCAAAATACTGCCTAACCGTTGGTGAACACATTATCATTTTCATAACACTATAGGTTACCATAGCATCAGTACGACCTGCAAAAATACCACCCTTAATTACAGTTTATTTTAAGGGCTTATAATTCAAAAATGGCACAGCAAAATTCTTTTATGTTATCAACTTTTGATATATAAGCATGATAAGATGAAACTTTTGGAAAAGTAAATTTTGTAGGTAGGGCTCGACCAGTGCCACACATAAAACTATCATTAATTTAAGGTGGCTCTGACCCTGTCAGCCATTATAGTTCACCACTAAATTTTCTCCAAGTCTTATTGGTCTAAATTGATCATGTGAAGTGATGGTGTTCATCCACAGAGACACTATCAGTCCATGGTGCCCGTCAGAGAAATATACAGTGAAAATTTTCTGTAACCAAGTGGGCTTATAGAAAAGAAAAAAAGTGAAATTGCATTAAGTGAGTTTTGTCTGTTTTTTTTTTTCCAAATTTTACATTTGGCTTTCACAGCTTTTATCTAAAAAAGTTGAAAATAATTCAATAATTATGATTTCTGAACTGGCCCATGGAAGAAAATTCAGTGGTGAACAATAAAGACAATAGAGTGTTTATGTCTCGGAACTATTGGCCTGATAGTTAATTGCTCCTTGGAAATTTGATGTTCTTAAAACTAGCATATTTGTTCTCCATTAAGGTTTGTTTCTCAGGCAAATACTTGTTTTGAGAATGTCAAATTTTCATGGGGCTACTATCAGCTGATATTTCCTCAACAGAAACACTCCATTGTTTAATTATAGTTTGCCACTAAAGTTTGTCCCATTCTTATTGGTTTAAGTTGATCACTTGATGCGATAGTGTAGATACACTAGCAGCCCAAAGTGCCCATCCAACAAAAATATAAACTTGGACGGATAGTACTAGTCCGTGAAAATTCTTCTGTAAGGAAGCAGGCTTAAAGAAAATAAATAATTGAAATTGTAGCTTTTGTCTGATTTCCGTTTTAAATTTTACTTTTGGTTTTTACAACTTTCATCTAAAAAAAGTTAGAACTAAAGTTAATCAACATTTCGATGTATCAAATATCATTCTCAAGATTGAGGTCGTCTACATGTATGCCAATATCAAAATTGTTACAAGAGTTGAAGATTTTGAATATATAGTGGTGCATTCCACGGTGCTTGATGTAATGCAAATATTTTAGTTAAACCTTGCATGTATGTGCATCATGATTGTGTACTGTATACGTAATTGGCCACTCCCCAACGGGCGTATTCAGGACCAATGCAAACAAACAATGACAAATTAATATCCAAACAAACATAATTAGGTTAAGAATCTCAACTGGCGGGAGGCAGACCAGTTGGCTATTTACAATCATAACCGAGAAGTTGAACTCGGGGCTTCTGAGAACAACACCAGTTAGCGGTCAGGACGGGATCTGAACCCGCGACCTACGGATTTCAACTCCGACGCCACTCGGCCATGCTGCCACCTTGGTGACTAACTTCGCGTGGATCGACAACAGAGAGAATAGTGTGTTTATAATATGTGTCAGAACTATCAATCTGATAGTTGCCCTTAACTTGGAAATTTGGTGTTTTTAAAACTAGCATATATGTGCCCTCTGAAAGCTCCGCTTCCAGGCCAAAATATTTTGTTTTAGGAATATCAGTTTCCTTGGGACAACCAACACCAAAAGTTCCTCTACAGAAACACTCTGACTATTTTTTACAAAGGATAAATCTACTAGCGTTCTATCACGAATGACATCCTCTGATTGGCTACGCTACTCACGTTCTATTCTGTGATAGCTAGTGAGTAACGTAGCAGTGTGCACTGGGGGTGGCTTTTTTGTGTTTTCGAGGTGTCAGTAAAGAGGATTTAGATGAATTAGTTTTGAACCACTAGTAGATTTATAATAAAACAATTAGTTTATTCGCTCTCGATTTCTATGCATGACAGTTGACTCGGGCTGCGCCCTCGTTAACTATCACGCAATAGAAATCTTGAGCTTATAATCTAATTAATAGAAATCTCAAGCTCATAATCTACATGTAATTGTTTAACTGAAGCATGATTTTAAACCAGTCAGTGCACATATATTATTTAGGGCTATTTTCTAAAATCAATTTTTATTATTTTTAGATTTTTAAGAGTCAGTCCATGAGAAAACAAGGCAGCAAGCGATACAGCTCAAATTACAACTATTGCTCAAACTTGGCACAAATGTTGGGTTTGGTGAGTAAATGATTATGGCTAAACATTAAAGTCAAAATATTTTATTCTTTTCAAGTTAGGGGTCACCCCATGCAGAAATGGCCATTTGTTACTAATTTGTGCATATTTAATTAGCTGTCAAGATTTGGTTTAATATTTCTACAATAAGAAAGGCCATGTGAAAATGAAATTCACTGGATCAATTGTTCTGCTATTGTCAGTCTCAAAGTACAGATATTACAATTGAACTAAACAATTTGTCTTCTCTCACTGGTGCCATATCTTGAGGATGAGAATTCTGTGAAAATTCTTCTGCATTTTTATTTAGCTGTCTAATTGGTTTAGTATTTCTACAACAAGAAAGGCCATGTGAAAATGAAATTCACTGGATCATGTTCTACTAAAAGTACAGATGTACAATTGAACAAGACAATTTGTTCTCTCTCATTTCCTACATCTTGATCGAGTAAGGTGCATATAATTTTGTCGTGTTGTTAATAGCTTCAAAGCACAGATATACAATTGAACTACGGTAGACATTTGTTTTCTATCACTGGCTCCATCTTGACTAAGGTGCAATTAATTATTTCGTCGTGTTGTTAAATAGCCTTTAATTGATGGCAAATATCTACTGAAACACATTTAAAGCCATTTTTTTGTCTCAACCTTACTCGAAGTCAACACGTAGAAACATGACTGATCCACCTAACATTTTCCTACAAATTATTTCAGTCCAGTATACATGTAAATTCGGTGAAAAGAAACAATTGAGACATTAGAACTTCCAAATATTCTTAGAGCTATATTATTTTCACAGGTAGCCCTAGCTCAGTACGTACATGAGCGTCATAATCAACATAAGTTGTAAGAGTTCAACCTTAATTAAATATACACTAGAGCATACAGTGTAGTTAATAATAGACTGTTCACAGCCTCTCTATTTACACACGCAAAAGAAAAAGCGCGTGAAGCAAGCAGGAAGCATACGGGGGTGGGGGTGCTTTGTGAGTAAAGCAAGCAAGAATACTAGAGACTGACTGTAGACATCTTTGGAAAAAAGTGAACTTATTAGGCTCCTCCCCCTGTTATCATCTTGTTACTAACAGCTACACCCCCTGACCAATTAACTAAATCAGACCAATAAAATTGGAGCAGTAAGTTGCTTTTTTTATTATACAAACGTCAGTGGTATCTCGAGTGGTAACAAATTGGTAAAAACGATAGGTTATCCTCACATCATTCTCGTCCCCAGAGCCTATGATCCTTCTGGCTTGTGGTTAGGATCGAGAGCTCTGGTTTGGTCCAACACCGGAAGTCTGTGTTTCACGGACTTACCGTCAAATCCAGCAAATCTGATTGGTTGGCAATGCGAAAAGAATACTCTGCGCATGCTCAGAAAATCGGGTCCAAGCTCTCGATCCCAACCACAGGCCAGAAGGATCGTAGG
Source organism: Platygyra sinensis (assembly GCA_019787425.1). NCBI lineage: Eukaryota > Metazoa > Cnidaria > Anthozoa > Scleractinia > Merulinidae > Platygyra > Platygyra sinensis. The sequence goes on along the minus strand of JAHPZR010030044.1, from coordinate 25,670 downwards.
CTCTGGGGACGAGAATGTCGATCCTCACATGTGAAGATATCGATGAATTCACTGATATCAAGTTTGCTTCTTAAATTGTACTTAAATTCGTTGGTGTATCATTGAAACGTCTTCGGTTCTTCCTCGAAAGTCTTCGGCAATTTTGGGAAATTCTCGGAAAATGTTCAGGAACGTTCATCTGGCCTTCGCAACAATGTTGGAATATCGTCGGAAATCTTTGGAAAGTGGTCAGAAATCTTCGGAAAATCATTATAAATGCTGTCATCAGTATGTTTATATAATAAACAGACCATTACACGTTAGCTCGAAGGTATGAATGTTAGGTTCTCATGGCAAGAACAATATCTCACTTATTCGCTATGCTCAATCGTGAGATATTGTTCTTGCCACTCAAACATAAAACAATTATTCATATCTTCTTGCCACCGTGTAATATCCTCTATTTAATTGATTACAAGTGTCAGTTTGCAAACAATTCGACGTACATGCAGTGTTCATGTTGAGAATGTCATCGTCAATAGATGACTTTGTGAACTCCAAGAAAAGCTGCTAACATGGGAAGAAAGCAGAAATAAAGCAGTCCTTCCAATTTATGTAGGATATATGATAACGATAATGATAATGATAATCAATGATAATGACAATGACAATGACATTATGACAATGTCATTATGACAATGACAATGACAATTTTATGATAATGATAATGATAATCAACTCTTTCATCTCTTCTATTTGTTTCAACATTTGCACATTTGCATTTCTTTTGCTGTTGCATAGAGTTGATATATATCGTTTCTGGAGAAACAGAGAATTCTGCACTTTTTTCCAAAGATGTCTACAGCCCCTCCATTTTTTTTGCTCCCTACCCCCTACCCAGTCGAGTCTTCTGGTTTGCACTGGCATCCAGTTCTCTCACGATTACCTCTGCACATTCAACAATCAAATAAAAATAGAGGGCTGTGAACAGTGTAAGTTAATAATTAAACATGACATACGCTATAAGAGATTGTATATTAAATACTTTTGTCGCTTTAAATTGCTCAAAACCCAGCATTACATTTTTCCTATGTTAAACTCAACGAAGTTGTCTTCTTCTCATTTCTTATCCTTTTACAGCGTTAAAAGCTTCTTAGCAGTAGGTTAAGACCTTATGTGAACAGGTTGGTTTTCGCTTCTTGGGGTGGAAAACCAACCTCCTCGTAAAAGCCTTATTTAACGTTAAGACGTCTTCAACGTTTGGTTAGGCAACCCAGGGGAAATTTGACATTTTCAGGTTTTCAAAGGTCAATTTCCCCACCCTTGGGTCTATATTAATTATAAGTCAAATTCCCACCCCTGGGGACCACAAATTGTATTTCTTGTAGACACAAATTTATAGTGAAGAATTCTTAAAAATTAATGCAGAAGTATCAGAAAGTAAGATTAAATAAATATTATTAAAAGCACTAGCTACTTGTCATCCTTTGGTGAGATTTGGCACAGGTTTCTGGATTCATTTGTATGTCACACCTGGAATAGGTTGTATATATTCTGCTTTCATTCAACTGATGTTTGTAACTGAGGTCCAGAATTGACCAGAATTTCATTTAATTTTATATTTGGAGTATACCAGCAAATCTATAAACACAGAGAATATTGAAAACTTATGGCAGGGTGTCATCTAGTGAAGACATGTAAGTAGGAAGTAAATTTTGTTCTAAGTGAGATTTTGTACGAATATTTCTTCTCAAAGCTGAAGGAAAAATATCTTATGTTATAGAACTTAAAAGACAGTGCACTGATGGGCATAAAAACATTTTTGCTTAAAAAAACACAATACTCCTTACAATGTACTGTACTCTTTGGATGCGGAAAACTCGCTCTAATGAATTCTGGGTATGTTCCAAGATGGCACACCATTCGTCACTCATTCTCAGATCCTCTCAACTTTTTAAGATGGCGGTCGAGTCAAACTTTCCACCCTGGGGATCCATTGTCGATGTCAAAATCTCAACCAACCTGCGCTTTACGAAGTCTACTTCCCCTGGGTTGCCCGACCCCCCCCCCCCCCCCCCCATCCTGGGGCAAACCATTGATAGGTGCATTATTTAAATGTTGAAAACGTTAAACAAAAGAACTCTTTGTTTCACCAGCCAATAGTTCTCTGGTTTGCATGTTAATAACAATATGTGACCTTACTGACATCTTTGCTTTTACATTAATGTATGATGCTCACATACTGAGCTTTGGCTACCTGTGATATTTTGTGGTATGCTCACGATATCGAAAAATATGCGGTATTTGTACTGTGATTCAATGCATGAGTTCCCTCAAATTATGATTTCAAGCGTAAAACAGAAATGGAAGCTAAAAATAGTAAATACATACATGTCACTTAGACGCGATTTTTCGCTCTCTTTGATTCTTGGATTGCGAAATGTCCAGTTTTGTGTCATCTGTTCCGTTGCTTAGACTCGAGGTTTAAGGTGGCTGAAAACAGTTTCCAGTACTTTCCAAGACTCGCAGTTTGATGGGTCATTACAACCACTCTATACCGGTTGATGCCAAAGTCATGGTACCAACAAACTACCCAATCATCGGGGAACACGTTGCTGTTATTTTTGTGGCACAATAGGTTACCATAGCAACAATATGACCTGCTAAAAACACCCTTAATTTTAGCTTTAAGCGCTTATAACTCAAAAACGAGTTCAGTGACCCTATTTTTTATTATTGAATTGTAATCAACATGATAAGATGCAACTTTTTGCAAAGTTAAAAAAACAATCCTACGAAGGGGGTTCAGAGCCACCTTAAATTTTCGAAAATTTAAGGTGGCTCTGAACCCGGGCATTCGACGCCATCTCCTGCTCGGGAGGAAGGGCATTTGATCACCACTCACATAGGGGGTGGGGGATTTGATCGCTAGACACGATTTCATATTACGAGTCACGCTGATTCCATGTGAAGACAGTGGAGACAAACTTTGATGAATTCAAACAAAAAGATTGCGTATTCGAGGCGGATTGGTTGAAAACCAAAGACCTACATAATAATAATAATAATAATAATAATAACAACAACAACAACAACAACAACAATAATAATAAATAATAATAATAATAATAATAATAATAATAATAAAACTTTATTTGAAACACAATGGAAATAGAATTAATGTGCTTTTG
>JAHPZR010030044.1:0-10000 GCA_019787425.1 Platygyra sinensis | reverse complement strand
ACGCCATTGTACAATTAACTGTCCTCGCAGTTTGTTATGACTTACATCATTTACCTTAAACTGACTGATGCTGAGAGCACCACGTAAATAGTATAAATATTCACACTTCCAGGTACCACAATAACAGTGTGGGTTACATACCCAAAGAACACATTTTTTTCCCTCATACATTATTTACTCAGGACCATTTTGCTTGATTGCAGTGTCCTCCAAGAAGAAATTCTGGAAAATGGACGCAATAGTTTTGAAGTCAATGCTGCTCATTAGTTAAATGAAATTGTGCATGATAAACATAAAGGGAGCGGCTCACGCAGCAATGATCCGTGGAGCTGCATCTGATAAGCTTCTCAGACTACTGTAACTTCTTGTATTCCAAAGTGTTAATTGCCTTCCGAAGACATGGAATCGGCAACACATGGAAGAAGTCGGGTTTACAACGAATTCCACTGAAATTGTTGTAATGGGAGAATCGAACCAGTCACAACAAGTGTACTCAGGTAAGACACGAAGTAAAAAGTCATCTCTTTGACTAAGCTCCGTGGTAAAGAAGGTCCTGTCCACCGCAATACAGTGGGTATGACAGTTTCCCTACCACGATTTGCATGACGTCAATATTTGTCACATCTAAAATCAAGATCTCTTGCCAGTGAGGTTGACAAGATTCTGTGTTATCCTTGGTTAAAGAAAGCTAAAACTGATTTCATCATGCATATCGCGCTCTTATTGACAAACGTATCTAGTTATGAGACTCATAATCAGTCTACATGATTCCCAATTAAACCACAGGTCACCCAGGCTCACTGTGTGTGTCAGGTAACATAACATTGATAAATATTGCTGGTTTTCAGTGTCACGCCACTCAAAATAGATCAAAATAAAAATCAAAACCGTTCAATAGATAAAGTCTGGGAAAAGAAAAAAAGGTAACTATGCAAATACGATCAACAAGACTTAGGTCACAGCAATTTTTCTAAGCAAGATATGAGGAGAAAATGTTCACCCAAATTTATAGAGATTTGTATGGAGACGCCATGTTGGTGCCCATCCAGGTGGGCGCCAACATGACGGCCGGAAACCAACAGAAACATGAGTTTCGCTTCAAAAGCGTGCATTTTTCTCTTGAGGAACTCAAAAACAATAAAACAATACTTTTTTAACACATGTAACTGTTCAGATAGCCAATTTTTCCGAAATAAGTCACTTTTTTGACCAACAAGACAGCTCACTCGGCCGCCATGTAAATGCAACGTCGCGCAAAAGCTTAGAAATTCAAGCGTAGTCTATCACAAAACCAGAACCCATTCGGAGCGAAAATTTGTGTGAACATTATTTTTCTGCTGCTCTTATACATCATCAAAGTGAAATCTCAGGCGGATCAATAGTTTTCTAGTTTTATTTTAGTGACCCCAATAGAGCACATGAGAGGCGAAGTTTAGGTCTGAAAATTTGCTAGAAAATGGAAATAAAAATCGATGAAACTTACCTTGTGGCGAGTTGTTGTTGTCCTTAACATGTACACGAAGGTTTGGACAAAAAAACCTTCTTCACCTTTCCTGTACGTATTAAGGACAACACCAACTCGCCACACGGTAAGTTTCATCGATTTTTATTCTCATTTTCTAGCAAATTTCCAGACCTAAACTTTGCCTCACATGTTCTCTATATTTACCCATGTTGTGTTACTTGTGACTAAACGAAAAAAATAAAAAATCTTGGTACGAGTCTGCTTCTACAACTCATTCTCGTCGCCAGATCCGCCTGTCCGTCGTACCGACAGAGCCATGGCACCAGGGAAGGTTGGCTCTGGAGGCACATCACTTGATTAGCTAGATTATTCAACTAAGAATTTTATTCACTCATTCAACGCTCGTTTCCGTCCCCAAAATATAACTGGTGGACATCTAACCAAAATCGTTCGACCACAGCTCCGGAAGCTATTAGAAAGTTCAAATGGCTTACAAGGTGAATTTTCAGTGAAGTTCTCCATAACGAAACGTAACTTTGAATGTTAGCATTTTACATATATTTCTGCTGTTGTTGCTCATCATCATCATCATCATCATCATCATCATTGTCATAGTCATAGTCATCGTCGTCGCTATCGTTATCGTTAATATTGTTACTGTTATTATTATCTGTGTTATAATTAGTAATAAGGGTTGTAGGAGCTATAATCAAACGCTTTGAGTTAGAAAACAACCAGTGGTTTTCACGGGATGAAACCAGCTTCGAACTAATGAAAGTAGTTCTCCAGAAAAAAACTTAGGCTGATCCAAGCAATAGGTTAGTTGGAGAGCAGTGCGACATAACGGCGCATGAGAGTGAAGAGAGGAGTGTGGCAATGGAAAGCGAAAGCTAATCCTGTGTACATTTTCAACAAACGTTCTTCAGTTCCACCTATTACTGACGGACTGCTTAAAGTCAATTGCCTGATACCAATCAGAACATTGAACAGAATAAAACATCCAGCCAATCAAACATGTATCTCCAGTACCATCGTATACTCGAACCAAGACCTCGCGGCTAAGATGGACTGGCGGCACTGGGGACAATAATGAGGGTACAGCTTTGCCGCATGCAGCAAACTTACAACAAGTGTACGACACGTATGGCCTCATGTAGATCAAACCTTTGAATTGGCGAAAAAGTTAATTGAGACGCAAACGTTTCTAACGTGTATTAATCTGTGGTCAGGGATACGAAGTGTCTTTTTCTTGCCACCTCAAATCTTTGAACATAGATGAAAGAGAAAAAATTGTTCAAGCACATTTCAGCGTGTTATGCACTTGTCGTGAGCTTGTCGAATAAGACAAACTTGTAGCGCCTAAATAAAGTAGGCCCTATTCTAAAAGAATCTGACTGTGGCAGCTATAACATCTCTCTGTTGTTCCAGCGGCGGTGTCAGGTGACTTAGTCTTGTTCTGTTGGCTGCCTGGTACTACAACACTCGTGTTCCACTGCAACCCTGGTCTCACATTGGGGCTAAAATAAAGGTGTAAAAACATCAGTGCATAGTAATTGCTATGCTTGGTGCTGTTCTATTGAATGTGCATACATGCTCTTCTCGCCACATTAAACTAGCTCCACCAGCAGTCAAGATGAATGAAATACTGCCCTGTGATCGGGCTTCTCGAGCTCGCAAGTTAAGCTGTGTTGCCTGATGCCCGCTGGGAATTGGTCAGGAGTACTACGATTTTGCTAGTACAAACTAAGAGGGTGAAAACAAAAAAAAAGTTGAATAAAAATAACCCTAAACTATATGCAATGCCAGAGTTTCATCATGATACCTTCGATATGTTGGTTACACGATGAGAATAATGGAATGCCTGATAAGCAAAGTTTACTAAGAGCTGTACTATGTGAACGCTAAACATTACTCACCATATAAAGTCTGACATTTAACTCTTTTAGCTCCAACAATTTTTCCATGTTTTCATTCATTAATGTTAACTTATCACATTTCATACTTGATGTAACACAACTCGGTAAAGTGATCAAAGCATTCTCTCCTAATTTCATCTCGTCGATCTTTCTTCGTTCCATCTGAAAAATAACGTGTAAGTTCGTTTAAAAAAAAAAAAAATTAGAAGAGTGTGACCATTAGAAAGCCAGACAGGAAGTTATACAGCTCAGATCACCAATTTCAATCAAATTAGGCACAAATGTTAGGTTTGGCGAGTAGATGATTATAGCTAAATATTAAGGTCAAAATATCTTATTCCCTTTAAGTTAAGGGGAATCCCTTTATGGCCATTTGTTGCTAATTGATGCATATTTTATTACTTGTCTTTGGTTTAGTTTTTACTACAACAAGAAAGGCTATGTGAAATGAAACTCACTGGTTCATGTTCTACAATTATCAGTCTCAAAGCGCAGATATTCGTTTGAACTAATGTTCCCGGACTTTAATATTTTTTTCTGTGCTGGTGTACTGTTTACATAGGACTTAAAGGGGCTCAGTCACGTTTGAAAAGCTTAGCAAAACTTTTCAAATTCGTTGTTTGCAATCCGCGTCAATCTTCTCCATCCTTAACCATCCTTGTTCCTTTATGGTTTGTTGTCGTCTCTTTGATGTTTTTCTATCTTTACAAAGTGTTATTTTTAGGTTTCCTTCAATTTAAAGGTTATTTTTTTCGATTTTCAAAATAACTCAAGATGCCGTGACTGAGCCCCTTTAACGACTTTTGGCGATTTCACAAAAAAAGGTAGAAGAAGATTCAACGCATAAGTTCCTTCAACTCATGTTTCCAGGTGCAAAATAGAATGACACAGGAAATTACTACCTATTTTTTTTCTCAGCTCGCGAGCTGCGGAGAACAGCGAATCATGCAATTTTATCAGTTCCAGGCGCGGGCGAAATTTTCCCAACTGGCCCGCCACAGTAGGCTAAATCCATTGTGTTGATCTATTTTCCTGAACGAATTTACGGTAATTGTCAATCTTTTGCCCTTCTTACTCAAGTGAATTAAGGAAAGGGTCTCGCTATATTTTGGAAGGGGGTGGTCTAATTTAAAATACATTTAAGCTATCGCTTATAAACTTGTATAGGGTGAAGTATTTGGAAGAAGCTTTTTTATTTTTGGTTTCAAAAACTTTTCTTTATGGTCACGTGACCTGCCACGCCCAGTTTTTTAATATAAATTTGAATCCAAATTTACAATAGTTTGCAGTTGTAATCCTTGACTAATTTTGTTTTATGCTAATGGCTATTACCACCAAGTTTAGAGAATTAAACGGGGTTTGAGAGATTTATTTCTTTTGTTTCAATTACAACGTATATCCATTGGAGAGGGACTGGGACTAGTCAAAAATTGGAAATAATGACAAAAGAATATAACATTTTCAAAATCCCCGTTTAGAACGACATATAACCAGGTAAGACAAAGATCTTGGACGAAAAAACGAGAGTTTTCTAGTACGTTTACCTCTTGTAACTTAAGTGATCATATTTCTTTCAATTTAGGGCGTGGTCAATCACGTGACCACTTAAGTCGAGTAAATTGTCAGAAAAAAATCATTTTGCATAAAAACAAATAATTGCAAGACAATATTTTAGGAAAAAGACTAAATTTAGAAAAAATGTCCAAAACATCACACATAAGTGAGACCCATGCCTTAATTCAGGTGAGTAAGCGCCTTCACACGGCAAACTAAAGTTGGCACTTCAAGTTGGTGTGTGTGAACGGCACAAAAACAGTCGGCAAACAAGTTGGCAAACTGTTGGCGACAAATAGAACTTGCCTCTATTCTCGCCAACTTTTTCACCAACTTTTTCGTGTTGGTAAACTCGTATTTGACGTGTGAACGATAGGCAGAAGTGTGTTGGTAGCTCTCAACCAATAAAAACACGCGCTAGATTCACGTGATATGCGTGACACTATCCAAAATGGCGGACGCATGTGAGGCAACATTTCGCTTCATCGAGGAAGTTCACAATTGTCGCAATTTGTGGGACATTTCGTTTCCAGTATACAAAGACACAAAAAACAAGCAAAGAAAAATGGAACAGCTGTGCTGTACGCTCCAAGGGAAGGATTTCTGCTGATATTCAGTTTTGCCCAAATCTTATATTTTTCCAGCGCTTTCTGTTTCTTCTCCAGCGATTAACATAAAATAAGACCAACGGACACAAGCGGCAACTCTACGTGAGTGCTACTGCACTACGTCGGCCATTTTGCAAATTTAGCGTGTGTTGCGATTTGACTCGAGTTTAACGTGTGAAGGCACGGGTTTGCCAACTTTTTGAAGTTTTCCAACACGAGTTTGCCAACTTTAGATTGCCGTGTGAAGGCCGATTTAGACTTCCATCGACAATTAGTCAACGCAAATTTATCTCTGTTCACCTTTAAATGGCAAGCCGGAAAATAACTGTAAATAAATTCAGTCGAGTGTTTTGAAGTTGTGAGGGGTGTAGACAAAACGTGGGGTAGGCCATGGCCTACTCTATGGCTTACCGGTGGTCAAATTAAAAAAAAAAAAAACGCAGAGCATCGCCGCAAATCATTGAACGTTAGGACTGTCTCACCAACGAGTTTCTTCTGCTGTTTTGGCGGCCACGGTTTGATCAGTATTAACCTACTGATAGAATAAGGAATGGAGGAGCAGGCTGGCGGATAAACATCATCTCTACTAGTGTAACCATCGCGTGACAGTAAGAAAAACCAGCAGTCGTTGTGGACTGGGTTCCAGTTTCGTTTGGAAACCCCGCTTTTCTCACGCGGAAGATGTCTGAGGACGGCTCGGACGTGAGGCATGAGGTATGTAAAATAAAACCTATTTCTGTTTTAACGAGTGTGAAATAATTTAGTAAGTCTACTGACCCGCCGGTAGTGTCTACGATATTAAACAAATTTCGTTTGAAGCTTTCAAATACTGAAACAGTTTTGCGCTTCCATCGCTTCGGTCGTCCGTAACTATGGTCCGAGTATAAATGTTAAGACGGAATCCGCCAGGACGTTGGAGTAACAAGTGGACAAAAATCTTGTACCAAGTTTATTAACATTGTATTGCAAACTTCTGTAGGGCTCTTTTAATTATCTTCTCAAAACAATTCATTTCTGGCAACACCAAACGTCCAAAACGAATGTTGAACTTCGTATGAAACGCTTAAAAGTTTTGGTGAAATGAAACTGATGATGGAATTTTGTCTGTGTTTCCACAAAATCACTGAACTTTGAAATTTATTTTCTCTCGTTCCCGTGGGTACTTATTTTTCGGTATTATTTCAGGCAATCATTTATGTATTTAGCTTTAAAAAAATGTAAAAACGACTGTAAAATATTTAAAATTACTCTGGTACAGATTTTTGTCCACTAAAACCTGAATCGAAATTGCTCCATCTTCTATCGGATTTCGTCTTAAGTCTCACACGCTTTTGAAATGAAAAACTGATTTTGTTGAATTCCTTGCTATTTCGCCGAAACGATAAGTCTGGAAAGTTTGGTTGGAGTGCTTTCTCTTTCCGCGAATCGCACAAATGCACAAAGTATCGTGGGAACACTGAGCAGTGATTGGTTGTAACTTATTTGCATATTTTTGAGCAAATACTGAACACTTCTACCGGGTTACATTTGCGGCAATGCTCTGCGTTTTTTTTTTTTTTTTTCTTTTTTTTTTTTTTAATTGGACCACCGGTATGCCATAGAGTAGGCCACAGGGTAGGCCATGGCCTACCCCACGTTTTCTCTACACCCAGTTGTGAGAGCTTTTGGCTGTTTGTAGCTTGGTGCTGTAATGTCTGTAATGTACGGCCGTCGATAAAATCCGGAACATGGAACATTCCGGAACATCCCGGAACATTCCGGAACATACCGGAACATGGAATAATTATCATAATTATGAGAAGAATATGTAAAATTAAGTTTTTAACAATTAAATGAAACAAAAATAAACTGATTTCAGCTTGTAAAGTTAAAGGAAAAAAACAACAGAACAAGACAAAACATAAACATAACAAAACAAATTCAAACTGAAGAAAACAAAAGAAAAATGAGAATGTGTGCATTGAGTGAAGGTTCGCAACTTAAAACTAATCGCAATTTCTTTCAGTCAGGTTTGCCATCAATTTAATTGCGTGACTGTCCCTTACTCCTAATTCGTTGTTCATAGAAAACCAAGGTGGTTGCGTTCGAATTCTTTAATTAATCAGTCTGTAGTTTCTTTATTCAATTCATTACGTCGGTTCAAAGATATACGTATACACGATTTCTTATGGAGAATCTAATTCGATCTAAAGAAGAACAAATTCGAAAACAAGCAGTTGAAATTGCAAGGAAAACTCATGAAATACCGAACAGTCCTTCTCACAGAGACCCATAGATTCTACAAGCAACAGCCTGTACAAAGTGTCATTTGCGGGCCGGCCATATGCATACACGCGCAAATTCAGTTCGTGAATGAATGCTGTACTTAGCAGCACGCCTATTTGGAGAAAGTCGATTTCACTCAGACAAATGAGATTCTTGAGAATGGAGCTAGATGTTCAATCGTTTTTATTAATTATATATTTTTGTTAGTTATTCGTTTGTGTTTACGTAAGTCGAGAGTAGCAAATTTTACTGTGTTGAATTTGAACATTTCTAACCAGCCCCGAGATTTGTGAGACGTGTTCGACAGCGAGTTGCTAATTTTAGAACCATGGGAACTGCAATTTTAACCAATTAACTTTCAATATTTTTGTCTTTATTTTCAGCATTACTGAACTTACTGAAATACTTGTTGTTTGTTTTTTTTTTAATGGTGGTTTGTGTTCTGCAAGAAAATAACTGATCAATGCTTGAGGTATATCAGATAAAAAAAAACGCTAATGATTTTATTGATTTAAGTCGTTAATGGGTTATTTCCTCGATTTACAGCGCTTACCGAAACAACATGTATAAAACTTAGCAACGCTTACCAAAACAACAACAGATGAATAAAACTAAGTTAAATCCACCTGATACTCAACATCAGCTTCTGTGTATAAATTGAACCTGCATTCAATTCAATACTGGCTAACTATACAGTGTTGAAGAAATGAACAAACCCATTTGCGTGTTTACATTTTAAGATCGCGTACGTTTAAACATTTTTATATTAAATGAAAAGCTGACATTTGACCAGTCCAACAAGTCTTTACACTCTATTAAAGTATCCAACTTGATTATCAGGCGTGAATTTTTCGCCTGCCGGCCTCATCATCTTTTTCCAAGTCATTATCCCTTCTGGTAAGCGGTCTCGGACAGCACAGCCTATTGTAGAAATTGAAGCTGTTGTCTTGGACTGTGCCTCGGTATTTTCTTTAATGCTCTTGGAAGTTCTCGAAGGTCTACATTTTATCAGCAGCTGGAACAAATCTGGTTCTGGTTCTGCCAGCCTATTCGGTTGACCCTTAGCCGACAGCATGGACAGGGAGATTTTCCCCCGTTTGACAAAAGGTCTTCCATACGTTTGAAACTGGTAACACCGCTTACTTTGTACTTTGATCCTATCGGTCTAAAACTTCCTGGGTAGTACTCTGCTGAAACATTCCCGCCTCCACTCAAAATATCAATGACCTCATATCCTTTTCAATTGATTTCCTACGGTGGAAAGGTCTTTCGTACTCATTCATTTCGAAGCAAACTTGTTCTACCCGCTGAAGAAACATAATGCCGCGTGACCAAACTGAGTGCTCCAAATGGTCACGCAAGCAGGCCCAAAATTTAATTTTACACATTTTTTTCTCATAATTATCATAATTATTCGATGTTCCGGGATGTTCCGGGATGTTCCGGGATGTTCCGGAATGTTCCGGGATGTTCCATGTTCCGGGTTTTATCGACGGCCGTAATGTACCAGTCAAATCGAAGCTTCAACATCCCCCCCCCCCCCCGGCAACTCCCCGGGCGTTTAAATTTTTGGAAAATGTTTGTTCAAATCCCCACCTCACCGGGCCGAAAAGCTATTCAAATGCCCCCCACCCCCGGTAAAATTACCAGATTGCTGTTTTGACTTTTCAGTAGCTTCTATTAAGCTTCTGAAGCTGTGCATGTAAACATGGTTTATTAGGCAACACATATCTACATATTATAAATATAAATCGTTCTTAAACACCTTCAAATACGGAACACAGCTTGTGCAAAAGCACATTAATTCTATTTCCATTGTGTTTCAAATAAAGTTTATTATTATTATTATTATTATTATTATTATTATTATTATTATTGTTGTTGTTGTTGTTGTTGTTGTTATTATTATTATTATTATTATTATTATGTAGGTCTTTGGTTTTCAACCAATCCGCCTCGAATACGCAATCTTTTTGTTTGAATTCATCAAAGTTTGTCTCCACTGTCTTCACATGGAATCAGCGTGACTCGTAATATGAAATCGTGTCTAGCGATCAAATCCCCCACCCCCTATGTGAGTGGTGATCAAATGCCCTTCCTCCCGAGCAGGAGATGGCGTCGAATGCCCGGGTTCAGAGCCACCTTAAATTTTCGAAAATTTAAGGTGGCTCTGAACCCCTTCGTAGGATTTT
>JAHPZR010030043.1:10000-18116 GCA_019787425.1 Platygyra sinensis | reverse complement strand
CAAATTATGATTCTTTACAACACCGACATCTGGCGGTAAACTGTTACTGATAGGCTATCCAAATATTCATCATCAATTTGCAATGTGACTAAATACTTTTGCCATGGCTCTACTGTCTCGAGTTGTCACTACTAAATTTTTGTTCTATGAGCTCTAACTGTCACGTAGTGTTCAGGCACATCGCAATCCATATCGCCTGCAACTCTTTAGATACACCGTAAGCAAGTGCTCTCCATATCCACTGGATCTAAACTTTCATAGTTACCCATCTCTGAAGTCAGTCAGCAGGCTTTACTTTCCGGTTAGATAACTTTGTACTTTCTGTTGAAACCGCTGTAAAACTCCTTCAAGTTGTTTTTTATGGTGTTTCTTGTTTTAGTTGCATGTCCTCCTGTGTCCCCTTCACTGGGTGTCCTCAAGGCCTTCTTTCTTGGAGTCCACGGTTTTGCTCCTTCCAAATCTTGTAGGATGTGCAAGTGTCTCCTGTATCTAAGATGAAATGACGTCTTTCATTGCCTTTGCATGGTTTTTATGTGTCCACAAAAATAGCTGTTCTTGGTTGGACGCCTGCTCGTCAAAATAATATTTCCTTTATAGAATATGAGCGGACAACACAACACGGCGGGTAGTACATTCAAGCATTGACCTTTCACGCCTCGTTTGCCTGGGGTCGACCCTGGATAAACTTGCATGCTCTATTTAGTGACAACAGTCTTGTTTTCACTGGTAACTGCTATGGTCACAAGAGGTTAGTAAGACTGAACTGTGCGTGCTACAGTTCATTGTTGACTTGCCTCATTTGAAAATTCCAACACCTAATGGTTATGAGTAGGCAAGATCCCTGAAACTCCCCTTAAAAAGAGTGGGTAAGTGTAATCTTATAAACGTATTCCTTTTATATATAGTTACGTATTTGTGTGATAGGTCACCGTGTGGTGTGTTCTGAAGAGAACTGCGGTTGGGTTCTGGAGTTTTCGAAACACGCTGCTGGGCGAATTCATGCCTTCAATATTTCTATACGTCTTGATCTATTTTAACACTCCAAAGTATGGATCGAAATTGACCATGCCTGATAACAACTTTACAATGTCTTTCAGCCATAACATTAGTGCTGTATTAACTGACCAATCGTTTTCAACTGCCAGGACTTATAACAACATCGCCTTGTCAACAACTATATCCAAATTGCCACCAAACAACAGGTATTCTTTTAAAGAACTAATCACGTCCCATCCTAGGACGATCCACAAATATACGAACTGCTGATACTCGGAAGGAAGAAAAAAAACCTGGGTTCAACCATTTACGTATGCTTTGTGTATATATATTTGCACGATCACTTGAGAACTGTACTAGCAATTTTTTCAACCAAAGCGTAGTTTGTTGACTGGGGTTACCAACAACTATTCAAAAATATACATCTTTAGCATGACTATATGTTGTCCATTTTAACTTCCCTGTTTGCGCTTCCTCCTCCCCATTCGCCTTGAAATCTTGAAAACGCATAGAAGAAGGCAAGCATTGCTGGTAGCTGGGTAACCTAAACATTTCCCTTACTTTCACAATCCGTTCATGATGTCTACAATGGTTCAAAAAATGTGGAAGCTGCGACGCCCTCCCTTCATCTCTTACAGGAGTTCAATGTGACCCATGACGATTAGAATCCAGTGACTGAGGCCTTCTTATCAAATGTTCGCGAGCTAGGACAACTGTAAATCAACGTTCGCAAGATCCAAGATTGAGCGGAACTGGCCCAAAGCGACTCATGCGGCTCAACTAAAATGCAAGCACCCCTGGAGGCATGTTCTTTTACGGCTTTGCAATACTTCATGACAAGATGGGTTGGGTGAATTACCAATTTAGAGTCTCAAACCAAGGTGCACAATGGCAACATTTGGTGTATGAGTTTGTCCCTTTTCAAGATTTGACATAAATTCTTTCTTCATTTTCTTCACACTGCTTTTGATTCCTGTCTCCCGGTCAATTCAACCTGTATCCAGGGAAAATTTCTCTGAGAAATCTAGCCCTCAGAGTTTAATTGCCTTATGTATGTGTTGTCATTAGTTTTCTGATTTTTCACCCATCAATTCGTCCAAAAGGTAGCTAGCCTTCAGAGCGTATGGTACCCGCCTTACTCTTCGTAAAAACATCCAGATTCAAAACGTGAGCATCCGTTGTTTGGCCACCTTATTTTCGAAAATTTAAGGTAGCTCTGAACCCCCTTGTCGGCAATTTTTTTAACTCAGTGCACAAAGTTGGTCATCTTCTCAAATCATGTTCCTAAATGCAATGACAGTAAATAACAAATGGCAATATTAGTTTTTCCTAGTTCGTTTTTTCGGTTATAGCTCTTAACGCTGACATTAAGGGTGGTTTTTCGCAGGTTCTCTTTTGCTTGTCCTTTTATGGTCCCAACAAATACTCCCAACGTGTTCCCAATAATTGGTTGCGAATTTTTTGTACCGATGAGTTGATAGCATCCTGAGCATAGTGGTAATAATGTGCCCACTAAAATTACCTAAGTCTTGGAAGTGCTGGAAACTAGTTTTGAGGTCACTCTTTAAGTTAATACTAAATCCGGATTTTCTATTCCAGCAACTACACAGATCCGTCCTCTTTCTCCATTGCCTAAGAGCCATTTTCCACCATGAAAACTTTTTCAAACCCGCTTCCTTTGGCGTATGTTGTCAGTTCATTTACTAGACTGTTAAGGTGTATCCAGCATATTTTCCAACTGCCTTGAGAATGAACGCAGTGTTTCTTCAGTGAGAGACAACCCAGCATTCCCAATAGCCTTGACCGAATTGTTTTTCACACCACTTAACTCCACTGGTTTTCACATTGCAGCCCAGGTCGCCAGAAGCAATGGCCTTATCTTGTGTTTCCGACTCAATTGCGCTAAGAGTTCCCGTTTTAAATGCTTTGTTGTGCCTTTGATACACACACTCTTATATTTTTTTGTGTCCACTCTATATCTAAGTGTGAAAGCCAATCAGACATTAACTACTTAGTTCTTTCTTACTGAGCTGCGATGTCTTGTATAGATAATCTTGACATAGGCGGGTCTTGATTCCAGGACGATAGTTCGCGTGAAGGTCGGTATACACCGCAGAATACTTGATCTCGTTTTAATAAAAGCTAAATTGTATTTTATCTAATTTTCTGTACAATGATATAGTCAGTCATGTGGGACACAGGACAAAAATCAAAATTATTTCACACATAGTCCATCTGTGAAGTTAGCTTTGAAACCAGAAAGCCATGCTTCGGGACATTGGCTCACGTGACACCTAGTACAAAAAATTAAAACAAAGGGTTTTTAAGGTTGTGAAAACATTCGTATCTCAGGCTCTTGGGAATTGCTGGTGATCTGCTCCTTCGATCACTAACTGTTGCTTGCTTGCAGGCAGGGCAACATATTCTGTAGAGTGCTGATACCTACTACAACAACGCCAAAGGACGGTGGACAAAGTTTTCACTTGTTGGGAAATGGCTCTTATTGCAGAGATGATGAGAATCTTTGAGGTGCTGCGAATAGAAGTATTTAGTATTTAACTTAAGGTCTCTCAACAAGTTTCCAGCACATTCCCAGACTTAAGATTTTGATGGGCCATTATTTACCACTCTTTATCAGTTTGATGCCACCATTCTGAGTATCACAACTTGCCCAAATTATATTGGGTGACAAACGTTTTGGTTATAAAGATTTTTAGGGGCATAATCAGGTTAACTTAGCAAAAGTTTAGCCCGAGCTAAACAACCCGCCTTTAATTTCAGGCTTTAGTGCTTATAACTCACGGAACGACTTAGTGGCACCCATTGTTTTATTATCGAATTGTAATGTGCATTGATAGATGCACTTTTTGCCAGAGTTTGTAAAAAATTCATACATAGGGCATGTTCGGCTACCTTAAATTTTTGTCGACTAAATTTACGGTGGCAAACAACACGTGTTTTATATCTTTCCTGTTTTGAATTTTATGTATGAAGTATGAGGGCTTGTTGTGGCCAGTACGCTCTTGAAGGCTAAAAATACCTTTTGGGCTTTGTGAAAACAAAAACTATGACAACACATATACTGTCGTAACACCTCTGAGCTTATTATTTCTTAATTATGCAACCTTTTCCTGATCCGGTTGTATTGAGTGAGCGCGCATCTCAAAAGCAGATGTGGAAATAAATTGAGAAATCTTGAAAAGTATAACTCCACCCAATGTTGCCATGGTGAACTGTGCGACCTCAACAGGTGCACTTCAAAAGCCGATTTTTTTTTTTTTTTTTTTGGTGTTTTGTGTTCTTTTTTTTTTTTTTTTTTGTTTGTGGGGGGGGAGTGTTTTTTTTTTTTTGTTTGGTTGTTTTTTGGTTTTTGTTTTTTTTTTTTTTTTTTTTTGTTTTCATTTTTTTTTTGTTTGTTTTTTTTTTTTTTTTTTTTTTTTTTTTTTTTTTGTTTTTTTGGCTGAAGTAGGCAGCTTGTAAAAGAACATGCTCCAGGGGTGTCATTTTTGTTGATGCCATGAGTAGCTTTGGTGCAGTTCCGCTCAATCTGGATCTTGCGAACGTTGATTTCATGGTCAGCTCTGCGAAACAAGTGTATAGAAGGCGTCCCTGGATTCTCATTCGTCATCGGTCACATTGACTCCTTGAAGAGATGTAAGGGATGGGCGCGCAGTCTTTCACTTGACATTGTAGACCAGTATGAAGGATTGGAGAAGAATGGACAGTTTAGGTTTACCCCAGCTACTCATGCAATGCTTGCCTTTCGATATGCTTTGTCAGAGTTCAAGGCTGAAGGGGGAGTTGATGGAAGAGCAAACAGGTAAGTTAAATGGAAATCAATAGTCAGCAAAAGATGTATATTTTTTGACATATGTGTTGTAACCCCAGTCTAACAAACTCATGGTTGAAAAATTGTTATTAGTACAGTTTCTCAATGTGCTTGCAAAATATATATACAAAGCATAGTAAATGGTTTGAACCCAGTAGTATCAGTAGTTCGTATTGTGTGATCATCAGGGTGAGTGAAGTTCTTAAAAGAACTGTTGTTGGTGACTGACGTTTCGACAACCTGAGCGGAAGTCATCTTCAGAGTCAAGTGAATAGTTTTTGTCAGTCGATGTTGTTATAAGTCTGGTCAGTTGAAAACGATTGGTCAGTTAAACCCTAATGTTATTGGCTGAAAGACTCGTGTAAAGTTTGTTATCAGTCATTGGTCAATTTCGATCCATCTTTTGTTAGTTAAATCTATCTAAGACGGATCGAAACTTGCAGTGATGACTTCCCCTCAGGTTGTCGAAACGTCAGTCACCAACAACAGTTCTTTTCAGAACAACACTCACCCGGACTATCACACAATACGAACTATATATATAAAGGTAAAAAGTTAAATGATTACACTTACTCACTCTTTTTAAGGCTTTCTCGCTCTTGCCTACTCATTAACTAATTGGTGTTTGAATTTTTCAAATGAGCAAGCAAAATTGAACTTAGCACCACTTTCATGTCTTACTCACCTCTTGACCATAGCGCTCGACCAGTGAACACAAGAGAGTTGCCCTAATAGCTCTATCGCAGTTATCAGTGGTTCGCCATGCAAACGAGGCGAAAGGGTCAATTCTTCATTGTACTGACCCTCGTTTGTGTGCTGCTCTAAACAAAGGAATATTTGACAGCGGGCTCAACTCCAATAACAGCTATTTTTATTGTACAATAAAAACATGCACAGTGCACTGAAATGCATCATTTCATCATAGATACATGGAGAACTGCCACATCCTACAAGATGGAATGAGAAAACTTGGCTTCAAGAAGTTCCTAGATGACACCCACGAAGGGTACATTATTACATCATACTACAACCCTAAACACCCTAACTACAACTTTGAAGAGTTTTACAGTCGGCTTAACAGTAAAGACCAAGTTATCTACCCCGGGAAAGTAAGCACCGCTGACTGCTTCAGGATTGGTAACATTGGAAAGTTGTATCCAGCTGATATGGAGCACTTGCTTACGTGTATCAGAGAGGTGCTAGGCGATATGGGAGTGCCTGTCCCACTACGCGACAGTTAGAGCTATTAATTAGAACACAACATAGTAGTGATAATGAGACCAGTGTAGCCATTTGCAGAATTATGTTTAGTACATTGCAAATTGATGAATTTGGCTAGCTATCATGCAGTTTACCGCCAGATGTGGTGATTGTAAAGAATCATAATTATGCTTGTTTCTACTTGTTATTTTGGAAGTAATTTTGGAAGAAATTGGTGCCATACCAAAACCAGAGATATCACATCTATTAAAGTGCAAGAATTGCAGGTAGAAGACAATGAACCAAGTTTAGTTCTGCTGATCTCAGTAAATTATTATTAATGTAATTTATAATTTTCAATATTAGGTTTAAGGAAATTATGAAGCTAAATCCATAAGGTGGAATTCCCAGATTGGTTAGGGTGGGGGGGGGGGGGGGTCTTTAAACTAAAAAAAACTTCCATGGGAGGATTATGGACATTTTCTTGATTTTTCCCTCTTTATGGGTTAAAACACATCATAGATGTGTTCTAGGTGATTTACAAAATTCATGAACACACATCACACAAGATTTTTTAACCACCTTGATTGTTCAGCAGCTACTAATTTTGAAAGTGTAATTGATAACCAGTTCTTTTAATAGTTAGCACTTTGTAGTCATTTCATCACTTGTATGTCTGCAGTAGCAAACCACAGAACATTTGTACTAAAAAGAACAAACATTCTTAATTAATAACACTCATGATAGAACTGCTGACAGTAAACTCAGTTCCTTTTTTGGTGATTATTATTCACCCCGCAAAAATGTAGGTTATTCAGATAACAAATTAATGTAGCTAAGTTGATGAAGTTTAAAAATGAATCGAAGTGAAATAATAAGTATAATTTCAGTTCAGTATAATTTCAGTGTTATATGTATGAGGCCTGGAATGTGAGGATAAATTCAAAGTTAACATTAGAGGTGAATTCGATCAACTAAATTTGAGAAAGCTTTGGGTGTGGTGTGGCTTAACTAGTCAATGGTGATGGTAAATAACTGCATTCATTTGCAAAGACATAGAACATGAAAAACTGTACAGCTTTTTTTCTCTAAAATTGTGTGATCTTGATTAAAGATGACTGGAACTATTAAAAGTGAATAGCAAGTGATCCCATAGATGAGTGTTTGTGCTTTCCCTTCTGTAGTTACCTGCATTTTGTAGAAATCAGTTACTAGATGCAGTCCAGAATAAGATGCCTTTCACAGTGTGCTTTTTTGTTTTGTGTTTTTTTGTTTGCACTCTAACTTGGGTTGCTTTAGATTCTCAGCACCTTCTTTGGTTGTTTTAATTAAAACTCTGGAGATAATGATCAGAATACTTGCTGTGGGACTTGAGGGTATTAATTTTTCAGAAATGCCACTGGTAAAAAATGTACTTTCTTTTTGGTGCCACCTCCCCCCACCCCTTGCCTCTATGAAAGGGTGTAGTCCCAAATTGTCACTTTACCCCTTGCTTCCACCCCCATCCACTCTACTTGGCTCTTCCTTTGGATGCTTGATTCCTTTCCGTGATTCCATAACGACCAGGCATTTGGGTATAATATAAATGTGCCGTCTGCTACTCAGCCACATTTCGAGAAGGCCATTCCTTTCCTGTCATTCCGACCCATAAGCCACACCCAACACCATCGAATCCACAACCTCAGGAAACAGACTTTTTAGATACCTTCGCGTTTTCACTGCTGCAGTCGTAACCCACAGATTTAGGCATCAAAGTCCTACGAAGGTCTTATCAAGGTACTATAAAGCGTCAAACAATTCGGCGGGCCTTCGACAACTTCCCCTCCCGTCCCCTCCCCTAAAGGCCTGGACTTCCTGTTATCCAAGCGTGGCGTAGACATCATGTCAGCGCTGAGAGACTCCACCATTTTGTTGAGTTTTTTTCCCATTCTGTTAAATCTGTATCCGATATGGGGAATATGTCCAAAGGTCAGTGGAATATATGAAACACATTGTTCATAAACCGTTGATGTGGGTAATCCGAAATTAACTTGTCATCGACATTCCATGGAATGTTTACGACAAATTGGTCGACATTACCTGCGCAATCAC